>BQNB010050019.1:0-41734 GCA_026074375.1 Tanacetum coccineum | reverse complement strand
GTGTCGCTTAGTGCCTTATCCTAATCCTCGACGACATCAGGGATACTTACAACTATACTACCACTACATTCCATTTCGGGGAAAGAAGTCTTCTTCACGGCCATTAGTTGATACATCAAAGGCAACACACATCCAGTGTAGGAGAAGTCTTCTCCATTTCTCACTTTCCACCTCGGGACTAACCATCTCTGCTTCCACCCACCTTAGGAGTCTTTACATCTCCAAGAAGATCCTTTTTCAGTGTCGGTATCAGGTTTACACCCTTGATAGCTTAAATCTATCATTGCTTACTAGCACACCTACTGTACTTGGTCTTGACGCGTCTTCATAACAATCACCGCTCCTAAATACTACGAACTAAACATCACTCCTTTCTAGACACACTCGTTCCGAACAATACCGTAGGTATTTCCGCTTCGAAACGACTCGGTCATAATAACTCGCATGAGAGTCTCTCCATGCGGTCGATAAGAATAGGGCCACTTGCATAAAAATCCGTAGCAGGGTAAAAATATTTTCTCCTTCCGGAAGCTTGACCCAAACATTTATCTCAATTACCAAGCGTTTTTATGGGTGACGATTTATCCGACATAGCGTGGTTCTTCCTAAATTATGCATAGTTGATCAAGTTATACATTATTAAGGACCAAACGACATCATGTCCTTCCTCGTCAAAACGTTTCTTTTTCATACGCTACATGCGTAAATTAATTCCAAGAAATTTTTCAAAGAGTAAAAATCAAATTATTTCAAAAGAAAAAAAAGAAGATAGCATCATTTCATCTTCCATTATTATTATTTAAAAATAAAAATGTTTTTTTTATAAAAGAAGATTTATTTGACACCATAGGATCAGTTTATGAAATTTGAAAACACATTTTTACATTGTTTACACAAACAATTTATACAACCTAGTCAATATGATTCGCGCAACGACATTTGTTCAACACACAAATTCGTTATTGCGATTCACAGTTTTAAAATCATCAATTCACAAAACATCATTAGATACGGTTTGGTCAATGGTCACAACAAGTTTCAAAAATAATACCCACTCATGGACTATACAAGCAAGTAACAAACACGTATGAAAGATTTGCCAATTGAAGTCACCCAACACTCGGGGTTAAATCAATCTCTCACAAGTCGAGTGCCTCGGGGGTAACCATGACCTCCAGGCTTCACTCATAGTACAACCTATACAATGACACCTTCTCCTAACTCATAGCCAAGAACAATTACAACAATTGTAATAGCAACGTCGAGAATAACATACATACATACCAAATTTTCCCAAAAAGGGATACATCATTGGATTTCAAAGCCAGTACATCCAACCGTAACGGTTTTAAGTTTTCAATACATAACTACATATACATGAACTCTCCTAGAGTCCCAAATCAAAAGTAATAGCTAAAGAATGCGCAATCACCACGCCAATGATAAGATAAAACTCTGAGGCAACAATAACCTCAATCCAATAATCCTAAATCTTGAAATCCTCCTACTTACTAGTACGTGGACGATAAAAGTATGAGGTTTTCGTCTACGAAAAGCATTTCGAGTATAATTTCCAGAAACATAGGGCCCACTGCCCAAGAAGTTTCATAACCAAGGTGAAATTACCATTTTGCCCCTATTCTATCAAGGCTGCCCTCTTTTTTTTCCAAAATTTTCTCACTACACTAAATCGAGTGTATCTCCTAAACCGTGCGTCCGCAAAAGCCGAAACGACCGTTCAAATCTAAGTTTGTTCGATATATAGAACTTACAGTTTCACATATTTAGGTGTTACTATATAAGTTTTTGAACTTATTACTCATTCAAATTCTGGTCTCAATTTTTGACTAGTTTTGCCATTTCGGTGATATCTCATTCGTTAGGTGTCGATATGACTCCATTCGAATTCCTACATATACCTAAGATGTTTCTATACATCCTAGTTCAATTTACCAGGTCTTTATAGACCAAAAATGTTTTGAAACATACCCAACAAGCTGCTATCCCAAAGCCATCCCCAAAGAAATTTTGACAAATTCTGTGGTTTACGAAAATGAGCGTAATTTAAAATTTATTAATGATTTTGATGTGAAACCAATTGGAGGTGATAGCCCTAAGAGCCTTCTACAGGTAACTAAGTTTTCTTTTGAAAGATTATTACAAAAATATGGAGTTATACTCCTTTTCCCAACAGTATACCAGATTTGACTAGTTTTAGAAAAACGACAATATCTCACCCATCCGAAGGAGATACGACCCTATCCAAAGAACCACATACACTTAAAACATATGCCCACATCCATATTGGATTTCCCATGTGCCTTAAGACCAAAAATAATTCACAATCAACCCCGCAACCTGCTGGTTACAAACTACCGTAAAATTCCATTTCAAAATCCAACCCAACACCATTTTTAATTCTTTCAAGCGCCAATACCAAGCCATACCCAATGACTTAACACTCTTTCAAACACATCAACTCATGGGTTTTCAGGCCCAAACGTTTCAAGACTTGCTAAGTAGAGGTCTACACGAGAGAATCAAAGCACAACATGCCAACTTTATTCCAAAGTTCCAAAAATAGACGTTTCCAAACGACACGTTACGCGGGAATAAGTTAATAACCGTTTTCTAAAACAATGAAGGGTTATGGGATGACATATAAAAGTCGCACTCCCATTCACCCAGAAAATTTTAAAACAATAAGTTATGAAACAACATATGCGATTTAAAAGCATTGGGAAAATATTCGAACTCGGAGTCGAACAATAAGTCACCTAATGGGATCGACAAACTATGACGAATCAACATCACCAAAAGATGAAAAGTGAAGTCACGAAAAGGTTTCGAAAATAATCGTATAACAACAATGTTTTCATCACGTATCAAAATAATTTTATCATATCGTATCGGAATGTTTAAAGAAATTAAACTCTTCGCAAGAACTCGTTATACCATAAACGGATGTGTATATATATATATATTATATTTATTATATATATATCCTATTATATATATCTATTATATATATATATATATTATTCATATTATTATTATTACTTGTACCAAGGTTGTCATCAACTTTGTTAAGCAATAATCTGCAATCAAAATACCACCTAAGGCTTCGTAAGGATCGGGACGATCGCGTGCAGCCGCGGATATCGGACACCGGTGAAAGGACTCATAAAATTTTTCCCGAAAACAGTTGTAGTCTAAGTTTTGTAAAACGTAATTAGTTCACTACAAAACTCGTGCTCTGATTACCACTCTGTAACACCCCCACCCAAATGCGATACGCAGCGATAATTACAACGAATTGGGGTGCTACTTATAATACATGCACCCACGTCCAGTTAAACGGATCAAAGAAACGTTTATAAAAAACACAATTTTATTTATTATAAAGATCAGAGTTACAAAAAGGTCCAATACCATTATAGAAATTCTTCTAAAAAGTCACAACACAGATGATTTCTAAAACATACCTTTTAGTTATGACTCTATTTCAACCTGACCCCCCCCCCCCCCCCCCCCCCCCCCCCCCCCACCGGGCACCGTCCTTGATATCCGCGGTCCGTCCCATCAAGCCATCAACAGCAATTAACCTGAGATACATGCTTAAAAACGTCAACAAAACGTTGAGTGAATTCATAGAGTTTACAAATAATAGTTAGAACGCATATTTTGGTTCAACAAAACATATAACCGTTGGCTCGTAAGTCAAGTTATAAAAATAGTGATTTCCAAAACTAAGAGCGGGTACGAAACTTAACAACATTCATTCCGTAAGACGAAAATTATGTAGATGAGTATGCCACTTTCTCCTAATACTAACCACAAAAAAATGTACGTTTGACAGGGTGTCCCAATGGATTCAAACTCCGGACTGGGTTGTAAAACCAATTGATATTTTTAATGCATTAGCGTTTCACCCAACACATGGTACAACTAACCGGTTCAAATAGAAAAATGGCATTAATCAGTATTGAAGGAATCATATTCAAAGTATCAAAAACAGTTTGCATTCAATTTCAGAAAACAAGCATGCTATCCCTCTCGCGGGTTAAAAACATTAACCTTTAAAGACGAGGCTATGATCTCACCTGATCGAGCCAAAGATCAAGATAGTCGAAACATCCACGAAAATCAATGAACACGATCGAGCTATATTTTATGTCGCTCGATTACTAAGCCGAAAAGTAGAATCAACGGATGCGTACATCGTATCAACAAAATCATACTATATATATTTATATATATATATATATTTATATATTTATACTATATCACTATATTTGTATGTTTATATGTATATGTATATTATATATGTATATATATATATATATATTATCATATATATATATATATATATTTATATGATATATGTGTTATATATATATATGGTATATTTTATATGTGTGTATATATATATACTATTTATATTTATATATATATATATATTTTTATATTATTATATATTACTATATTTATATATATATTTTATGTATACCCATATATATATTATATATATATATATTCCAAATGTTTGATGAGATATTCACTTGCGCCTTAGATCCTAAATCCCCAACAATCATTTGGTTTCTTTCGGTCTTTTACTTTATATCATACATCGCTTAATCGAATACTTTCTATTTAATGAACATTTCTATGATTGGAAAGTTACTATATTCGGAAAGTTACCATCTCTGGGAAGTATAGTTTTCGAAATATATTTGTGATATTATTTAGGTTATTTTGTCGAACCCCGACCGTCTAATGTTGGTACCAACTAACCCCTTCATAGCGATATATTTTTAGATTATTACTATGTTTTCTATTTTTAGAATTCTACCCGTTCGTAAGATCGCTAAGTTTAAAATGTCTATACTATAGTTTTGTTGTGTTTCAATTATTTTTTATAATCATACAAGGTTAGTGTTAAAAGTTGACTTTTTTAAAGTCAACATTTGACTTTCTTTGACTTTTATAATTACATATATTTTTACCCAAATCTGACCCGCGCCAAACGACCATCTAAATCACATTTTCACGATTCGGACAAAGAAGAGATTTTATGCGAAACGATATTCCGGACAACTTTTTAATTTTAGCCGAGACCTGAATTTAGACAGAAAATGACCAAAATGCCCCTGCAAGTTTCTGCATGAACTTGTATTTTTAATAAAAACGCATCAGTTTGACCATCGGTTTTGTCCTGCTATATCATATTTTCGTGACTTTGACCAAAAGGAGATTTTATAGAAAACGTCATTCTGGGACAACTTTCGTGTTCGCGAAGGTGTAACGGACTAGAAAGTGCTCAAAAAACACTCGTTAAAATCTGGTAACAGAATGTTACTGCTTTTAATATAGTTGATTTGGTAAACTTATAAAAATTCCAACTTCAAATCGGCCATAACTTCTTCGTTATTAGGAGTTACGGGACGTTCGAATTACCAAAACGTACATTAGAACGAACTCTATCACATTTCAACATTAAAAATCTGTTTTTACAAAATCTCAGACCTCGTTTTCCATGTCAAACCTGCTGTCCGAAATTATATGTTACAAAACACATCCAAAAACCATTTTCCAATCCACCCATTTTATCATCTAGCTATTGACGCAAGTATACTCGGTATTTCATCACATGCAAATAACTCTAATCGAATAAATCGCATAAAACCAAGTAAAACACAAGTATTGACAATACTTACTAAGTTAGATTAAAGCAAGATCGGACTCGACTTGTTCCTTTTTGTGTCTTGCCGAACTCGAACCAACCCCAAACATCAAAACTGGACTTTTCCCATTTAAACGAGCTTCAAATAATATTTATCTAGCTATTTAAACATCCCTTTTAAACGAAATTGTTTGAAACTAACCGGATTCTAACTCCAAAAATACTCATTGCATGTGTTATTTTATTGCGTAGATGTGTAGGAAATGAAGAGAGGATTCGGAAAATATAAGTTGATCATTGTGCATGTGACTTTTTCCGGCGACACGGCGGTTTCCGGTGACCGGAAAACTTTTTCGGTGGTGGAGGAGTGATGGTGGCCGGCGGTGGTGATGAACAAGGGAGGGAGGAAGTAAATTTTTTTGTAAAAGAAGGAAAAGTGTGTGTGTATGCTTGCTTATATAGAGATTTGGTTTGGCCATTTGACACAAATGGCCCTCCCCTCTTTTCTATTTTTTAATTTTTTGACACGCCAACTTTTACTAAAATATAACCCGACAACCGTGGCTCAGGGTTACACTACCGAGACCATTTTTATTTTCTGTTACATTTTTCTTGGTTTAAAATATTTAATAAAATGTGTACATTTTAAAACACGAACCCGGCTCAAGACAAGGAACAAAATGACGACATTTATAAGAATAATAAATTTACGATCTAGATAATAATAACGAGACGCGTCGTAAATTTTTACGATACTTAAAACGATTAACGAACGCACGATCAAGCGTTGACTCGCGAAACGTCAAAAATATATATTTTTTTAATTTCCGTTCGTAATAAAATAAGAAAATAATTATTTACGACAAATAAAATTTTAAATGTCGACGTTCGCTTACGAAAAACCCGTAAAATAATTAATAAATGACGTCGAACTCGTGTTCGTCGTTCGCGTATGTGGAACTCGGGTTTATTACATTCACCCACCTTAAAAAGGTTCTGTCAGCGGCTAGTCCTTTCTTTCACGCCGCGTTTTTTCTCTTGTCCGGTGCATGCGGCTTCTCGTCATCACGCAGACTCTTACGTTCTTTCAAAATAAATATGCGATACGATATTCGATCTGACTATTCCGGATGGAGAGTCGACAAAACAAGCGGTAAATTATATCCACGAAATCAAAACAAAACCATGGTAACTCTTATCAAAAGAGGTAAAACAATTCGCGAAATCGATTTTCGACTAAACCCAAATCCCGTCGTTTATCTTTCCTAGTCGTGCCTTCCTCAAAGGGTCGATATACGTCACGGAATGTATCCGATCATCGCGTCCTTCTTATCGAGAGACTTTCTAAAATAATGATCGATCCAATCTTAGTTGGGGATCATATAAATAACAAAACCAAGAGCTCCTTGATTATCAAACCAAGACTGAAACTTTACATCGTAAATAAATCAAAGTATAACATCGTACTCAAATAAGAATTATACACTATTCAACACTGAGAATATGCTTTGTTACAATAATCACAAATACTCAGTCGCTAACTAAAACAAGATAGACGTCAATAATCTAATTCGATATATGTTAATTATATCATTATCCAAATTAACGACTAATCATTATCAAAACCAAAATACACCATGTCGCCCTTTCGTCTCGTTTCAATTAATGCCCCTCGGTTGCGATTAAATAAATCTGAAACACATTAGTTCTCTCTAAACCCCTTACGACATTGTTACACATTGCCCACATAATCACATAATTACTATGGTACACTCGACATCTTTTCAATGATGTACTCGATGAATTGGCTCATACAAAGGCATTCATCACGGCCTACTTTCAAACCTAGCATTGGCGATTATTTTCAACATTCGTATTTCTTCCTTTGAAGCTTTTGGCATAATTATTCATTCTAACACTTAGGTTTATACCCCTTCGGTCACATTTTCCTCATCGTACCGAGCTTGCCACAAAGTCAAGCCACCTCGACGATAATTCCAACATAAACACGGCTAATTCTAATTGGTCTACACTCACTCTCATGGGTACTTCAAGCCACAATCGTCAACAAGACTTTTGGCGATGTCCACCCACCTTATTACGTCCTAAATTCTCACTTGAGCGATTACACCCATTTACTTACAACCTAAGCCGCATCACTGGTCACGTAAAATGACATGAACGCTCACTACCATTTAAAGCACATAACACATATAGCACATATTCCACATAATTCGGCGGCGACAATCCCGCTACAACACATAATGTCAAATGACAAATCAAAATCAATGAAGGAAATACAATGAGCCCAAATTTTTCTGGACTTAGTGCTCGTTCGAACAAAATCAAAAATTTCAACCGTTTCTTCATAGCCGAATAGAATCGTTGGTTTGGTCCATCTCATCGCGTAGATCATTGATGATCATATCCATTAAGCGAAATACTCACACTCCTAATTTAATACCGCTCGACTTAAGACGTTGGCTACTATGGTTGTGTTCCCTCCTGTAATAGGGAAATCAGAAGTTCACCATTTAGCTAGAATCTCAATCAATTCGTCACTCTGTTACGCCCTTTGGGTCGTCTCGTCGGAGTAAGGGCCACATACACCTAACCGTAGGTCAAGTATCAATTAGTGTCTCATTAAAATCCTTGACGTCCTCAGGTATACTTACGACTATACTACCACTACACTCTATTTCGGGGAAAGAAGTCTTCTTCACGGCCATCAGTTGATATATTTAAGGCATCATACATCCAATGTAGGAGAAGTCTTCTCTATTTATACACTTTAATCCTCGGAGTCTAACCAGCTTTAGCTTCAACCACCATAGGAATTTTACATCTCCAAGAAGATACCTCTCAGGTCGGTATCAGGTTCACACCCTGATAGGCTCATAATATATCATTGCTTACAACACACCGACTATATTGGTCTTGAATTCTTACATAACAATCACCGCTCCTAGATACTACGAACTAAACATTACTCCTTTCTAGACACACTCGTTCCGAACAATACCGTATGTATTTCCACTTTAGAACGACTAGGCCATAATGACTCGCATGTGAATCTCTCCATGCAGTCGATAAGAATAGGGTTTACTTGCATGAGAATCCGTAGTAGGGTAAAAATATTTTCTCCTTCGGAAGCTTGACCAAAAAACATTTATATCAAATTATCAAGCGTTTCAATGGTGACGATTTATACGACATAGCGTGGTTCTTCCTAAATTATGCATAGTTGATCAGGTTATGCATAATTGAGGACCAAACGACATCATGTCCTTCTTCGTCAAAATGTTTCTTTTCCATACGCTACACGCGTAAATTTATTTCAAGAAAATTTTCAAAGTGTAAAAAAAAGCATATTATTTCAATAAGAAAGAAAAGAGATAGCACAACCTTCCATTCTTATATTAAAATGAAAAATGTTTTTTTTTGAAGAAAATTTTTATTTGACACCATAGGGTCAGTTTATGAAATTTGAAAAAAAACATATTTTCCATGGTTTACACAAACAATTTATACAACATGGTCAATATGATTTGCGCAACGACATTTGTTCAACACACAAATTCGTTATTGCAATTCCACAGTTTTAAAATCATCAAGTAACAAAACATCATTAAATACGGTTTGGTCAACGGTCACAGAAAGTTTCAAAAATAATACCCACTCATGGACTATGCAAGCAAGTAACATACTCATGCGAAAGATTCGCCAATTGAAGTCACACAACACTCGGGGTTAAATCAATTTCTCAATGAGTCGAGTGCCTCGTGGGTAACCACGACCTCAAGGCTTCACTCATAGTACAACCTATACAATGACATTTACTCATATCTCATAACCGAGAAAAATTACAGCAATTGTAATAACAATGCCAAAAATATCATACATACATACCAATTTTCCTAAAAAGGGATACATCATAAACCTTCAAAGCCAGTACATCTAACCGTAACGGTTCTAAGTTTTTTTAACTCATGTTACTTCAATATAATGAACTCTCCTAGGAGTTCTAATCAAAAGTAATAGCTAAAGAGTACATAATCACCACGCCGGTGATAATATAAAAAATACGAGGCATTATTGACCTTAACCATTAAGCATTTAGCTTATTGATAACTTTCTAAACTACTAATCCGCGAGTGATAAAGGTATGGCGGGTTTCTCCTAAGACAAGAATTACGAGTCTAATTTTCAAGAACATAGGGCCCAAATACCAAAAAGTTTTGGATCAAGGTGAATTTTAACCATTTTTACCCCTTATTTATCTATAAAAAACCAATGTTTTTCCAAAATTTTATCGCTCTACTAAACTGAGTGTATCTCCTAAAACTGTTGCGTCTGAAAAAGCCAAATCGACCGCTCAAATTCTAAGTATTAGTTCAATATCTAGAACTTACAGTTTTACACTTTTAGGTGTTGCTATATAAGTTTTCGAACTTATTACTCATTCAAATTCTGGTCTCAATTTTGACTAGTTTTGCCATTTCGGCGATTTCTCATTCGTCGGCGGGGCGTCGATATGACTCCATCTGAATTCCTACATGTACCTAAGAGGTTTCTCTACCTCCTAGTCTAATTTCCCATGTCTTCTCCATGACCAAAATATTTTGAAACATACCCAACAAGCTACTATCCTAAAGCAGACCTCAAAGAAATTTTGACAAATTTTTGTAGTTACGAAACATGGCGTTAATTTAAAAATTGATAGATGCTTTTGATGTAAAAACCAATTGAGAGGTGATAGTCCTAAGAGCCTTCTACAGATATCCTCAGTTTTTTTTGAAAAGTTTTTATAAAAATACGGAGTTATACTCCTCTTCCCAACGGTATACCAAATTTGACTAGTTTTAGTGAAACGACGATATCTCACTCATCCAGAGGAGATATGACCCTACCCAAAGAACCAACATACACTTAAGACATATGCCCACATCCATATTGGATTTATCAGGTGCCTTAAGACGTCAAAATAATTCACAATCAACCCCACAACCTGCTGGTTACAAACTGCCGTACAATCCATTTCAAAATCCAATCAAACACCATTTTAATTCCTTCAGACGCCAATATAAAGCCAGAACCCAATGAATTAACACTCTTTCAAAACACATCAACTCATGAATTTCCAGACCAGAAATTTTAAGGACTACTAAGTAAGGTCGACACGAAAGAATCAAAGCACAACACACCAACTTTATTCAAAAGTTCCAAAAATAGACGTTTCCAAACGACACGTTACGCGAGAATAAGTTAATAACTGTTTTCCAAAACAATGAAGGGTTATGGGATGACATATAAAAGTCATACTCCCATTAACAGGAAAATCTCAAAATGATAGATTACGAAACAGCATATGCGAATCAAAATCAATAAGAAGAGCGTTCAAATTCAAAATCAATTAGTAAAATTTTCAAGTGGGATCGAAAACTAAGTCGAGTCCCGACATCAAGAGATAACAAAGTAAAGTTTGCGAAAAAGTTTCGAAGATAATCGTATAACAACGATGTTTTCATCACGTATCAAAATAATTTTTATCATATCGCATCGAAATGTTTAAAGAAATTAACTCTTCGGCAAGAGCGATATCAAGATTTTATATAGGTCATATACCATAGTAACGGATCGCTAGTATATATATATACTATATATATATATATATATATTTTTATATAGTATCTATATATATATATATTATTACTCTGTACCAAGTGTCTACCACTTTTTTCGCACATAAATATGCATCAAATATATAACACATAAGCTTCAAAGGATCGCGGAGAGGAAGAAGGTTGTCCCTTTAGACTAGCAGTAGAAACATCATGAGCAGTATTAACTACTTCATTAGTACTGCTAGTGTTTTCTGAGGATATAAAAGCCACATTCTAAGGATTCAAGCTTGGACTTTGTAACACCCCCAATATGCGATACGCATCGGAATACAACGATTGGGGTGCTACTTCATAATACATGCACACGAGTTCTAGTAAACGTTCAATGATACGTTTATAAAACACAATTTCATTTAATAACAAGATCAGAGTTACATAGGTCCCAAAAGACGGTAGCTAATTCTACTTGTACAAGTCTTAATACGACTTTCATTTCTAAAAACATTGTTTTTATTAAGCGACACTATTCACCGAGGCACCATCCTTGATATCCGCGTTCCGTCCCATCCAAGCCATCAACAACACCTAACCTGAGATATATGCTTAAAAATGTCAACAAAACGTTGAGTGAATTCATAGAGTTTACAAATAACACATAGAACGCATAATTTGGGTTCCACAAAACATATAACCTTGGCTCGTAAGTCAAGTTATAAAAATAATGATTTCCAACTAAAGAGCCCGTGTACCGAAGCTTAACACATTCATCACGTAGGACGAAATCATGACCGGGAAGTATGCCACTTCCCCTAATACTAACCACAAAATGTCCGTTACAGGGTGCTCACCGTCGGATCCAAACCCCAGACAGGGTTGTCAAACCCAATAGATCTATTTAATGCATTAGCGTTCACCAACACATGGTAACTAACGGTCAAACAGCAAAAAGGCATATACTCAATAGTGAATTAATCATATTCAAGTATCAAAAACAGTTTGCGTTCAATTTCATAAAACAAGCAATACATCCCCCTCGCGGAGTTAAAAACATTGAAAACTTTAAAAGCGAGGTTATGAACTCACATCGATCCAAGACGACGATCGATTAATCAAATCCAATACGGAAAATCGGCAACGCGACCACTACCTATAATTATGTCGCTTAAGTATAACATACTTAAAGTATAATCAACGATGCGCACATCGTAACGGCAAAATCATATATACTTATATATATATATATATATTCATACATGTGATGAGAAATCCACTCGCGCGACCTAAATCCCAAAGCCCCACTTCTTTGAGTTATAATTATTCCTCACGTTTTACCTTACGTTACTTTAATTGAAAGCGTTACATTTTCGATAACTTTCGATTTTTAGAAAGTTACTATTTTCGAAAAGTTACCATATTTAGTAAGTCTCGTTATCAAAATATATTTGTGATAATATTTAGTTATCTCGTCGAACCCTCGACCGACAATGTTGTTACCAACTACTCATATCGATATTATTTTTCGATTATTACTAAAGTTTCTATTTTTAGAATCCACCCCGTTCGTATCCATCGTTAAGTTTAAAATGTCTTACTCTTAGTAATGATAGCGTTTACTTACTTTTATTATACCCGACAAGTTTAGTATTAACCTGTTGACTTTCAAAAGTCAACGCTAAACTTTGTTTGATTTTTATACTTATATTTATTTTTACCAAAATATGACCCGCTCCAAACGACCCGTTATATCACGTTTTCACGATTCGGACAAAGAATTAATTTTATGCGAAACGATATTCCGGACAACTTTTTGGTTTTAGCCGAGACCTGAATCTCGACATTAAATGACCAAAATGCCCTTTTTCAATTCTGCTGTAACTTGTATTTTTAATAAAAACGCAGCAGTTTGACTATCGGTTTTGACCTGCTATATGACGTTGTCGTGACTTTGACCAAAAAGAGATTTTATGTAAAACACCATTCTAGACAACTTTCGTGTTTCGCCGGAAGGCTGAAACGAAATCGAAAGTGCCCAAAAGAGCTGTTGAAAATCGAATCAGCAAGCAAAAATACCCCATAGCTGAACCAAACTATATATTCTTTTCAAAACTTCATTCGGCCATAACTTCTTCGTTATAAGGAATTACGGGGCGTTCGAACTACCCAAACGTACATTAGGGCGAACTGTATCATATTTTAAAATCAAAACCCAGTTTTTATGATTTTTCAAACCTCGTTTTACGTGCCAAACTTTCTGCACGAATTTGCAAGTTAGAAAATGTGCCGAAAACCTTTCTTGACCCAAAAATTTATTTTCAATATGTCTAATAATATATCATATGCACTATATTCATTTCGCCTAGCAATCGATATCATAACTATTTTAGTCAACACAAATCCGCGGATCTCATCACATATTTTATCTAAAAATCCATAAATGAAAACAATGAAACAAATAACATAGAGAATACTCACCACAACACTAACAAGTGTTGGGTTCGGTTTCAGTTTGAGTCTCGAACACGCGGACACGAACACGAATTTAAATCATTTTCCAAGCGAACCCACTTCATCGCAACACTAAAATAACCATGACAAACACGCTAGTATACCCGAAATCACTTGAATCAACCCGAAAATAAATTTCTTCAAAACCCATTGCATGTGGGATTTTATTATATGGAAACGTAGGCCTAAATGAGAGGATTAAGGAAATATAGTTGGATCAGTATGCATGTCGGAAATAAAGTAGTGGTGATGGCGTTTGTGGTGTGGTGGTCGGCCAGATATAGTAACAAGGGAGGAGGAAGAGAAATTTTTTAATGAAAGAGTTATATGTGTGTTATAGTGTGGTATTTATAGGAAGATAGTTTGACCATTTGACACTTTTAGTCCCTCCATCCTTAAGTCCTTTTATTTTTAGTACAAATCGTTATTTTAGCCGACCAAAGACTCGGGTCTCACCTCATTCGTAAATATTTTTATTCCGTGATACTAAATTTAATTTAAAACATTTAGTAAGATGTGTACACTTTAAAATGCGAGTCCGGCTCGAGACAAGGAACAAAAGACGACATTCGTAAAAATAACAAATTTACGATCTTAAAAATAATAATGAGACGCGTCGTAAATTTTTACGATACTTAAAATGATTAACGGTCGCGCCGTCAAACGTTGACTCGCAAATCGACTAAAAATAAAAATTTCTAAATTCCTTTCGTAATAAAATACGAAAATAACTATTCATGACGAATAAAATTTTTAAATGTCGACGTTCGTTCACACGAACTTATAAAATAATAATTATGACGTCGAATTCACGATCGTCATACGCGTCGTGAAACTCGGGTTGTTACATTGAGGTAAACTAAAAACATATTCCTTATCATCCAAGCTTCTTATCTTCAAAAGGAATTAGGCTGTAACTCGATTATTTGCTCGAAATCATTAGAATTTTGTCTAGGGTTAGTAAAAATCTAAGTTTGTCCAAATCCAAAATTAGATGAGGGGTTTTGATGCTTAAGGTATGTAGATTGCTCAGCTATAGCAGTTTTGTATTAGGTTAACACATAGTCTTGATTTTCTTAATTCTTGTGGCAAAAATTTGGGTATTTGCTTATTACTTGTAAATTGTAATGGATTTGTGTTTAATTAGTTTATATAACCTTTCTTGAATGCTTATACATGAGAAAAACCATGTCTTGAATGTTATCTTTGTATCTTTGATTCGAACATATGATAACATACTCGTTCTCCTAAAAATGAAAATTTTGTGGATGATTGGTGTTATACTTGCTAAGATTCGTTCATATATGCAATGTGTACATGTTAGTGTTGTATAAGTGCCAAAAAATTAGAAGTATGTAAATTCAAAATTATAGACGGCGTTTTATACGTGTCTGCCTATAGACGAAGATTTATACACATCCAAATAGACGGCGATTTATACATTGGTCTAGACGGCGATTTATACATATGTTACTAAAATTGATTCTTTCCTAAATGTTTTTAACTTGATAACACATTTTAGGTTAAATCCCTTTTATATCATACATAAATTGCTAAATTGACTATGTTTGATCTAAAGTTAGTTTGTTGACCATAAGTTGACCTTCTGATTTGTGTCCTTTGTCCTAGTCTCTAACTGAATGCTTGATAATATGTGATTAAATCTGCCAAGCTAATGTCTATAAATTGCCTTGCATATGAACTGTATTGTAACATTCTTAGCAGAAACATGAATCTAGTTATTGCTCAACAAGTTGCACTCGATGATGATTTGGTTGCTCCTGCTAAAAGACTAAATATCGAGAGATGCAATGAAAGGATTGAATTCAGCAAACCATAAAAGGAAGCAACATATCAAGTTACATTAGATGCTCTCAAACTATCTGCTTGCTATCCTGCTTTCCAGATCACTGCATAAGTCCTTGAAATCTACATGCATCAATTCTGGAACACCATCGAGAAGATCGAAATTCTGATGCTTAAAACTTCAAGCTGGATAAGAAAAAGTGTCGAGTTGACATTAAAGTATTTCGTGAGATTCTTCAGATTTGTCCCAACCTCCTTGATTAAGAATTTCTTGATCCACCATCCGAAGATGAACTAATCTTATTTATCAAGGAGCTCAGTTACTCTGGTACATGTGAAATGCTATTTGCAATTCGTACTGATCAAATGCATTATCCTTGGAGAACATTTGCTGCTATCATCAATAGGTGCATATTTGGGAAATCTACAGGACTTGATAGGCTCAGGGAATCACGAGCTCAAATCTTATGGGCTATGTATATAACAACCCGCAATTTTCATCAACGTAATTTCCAGTATGATATATATAAGGATCATTTCCATGGGAAAATTTTTGCTTTATTTCATGCCAACTATGTATCGTAACTTGCATAACTAAAGTTAACGAGCTCACATAACCTATCTATGGCAATCCTATCTACATATATGTCAAGCAAACATCATAATATGTCAAGTCAATATCTTAATATCATTTTTACAAAGTACGTTACTCATATAATGTACCATTTGCAACGTTATATCAAGACAGGCTTTAAACCGTTATCGTATACCGCTAAACCCTAATTCCATAAAAGGTTAATATCTAAAGTAAATGCACAAGCTACTAAAGCATATGTACAAGTAATATAACATCTCATTTGAATATACTTTCCCTCCAAAATAAGGTACAAGTCCTTTAAAGCTTAATGTACAAGTCATTAATGCATGATATCTAAAATAGCCGTTTTACCTCTGTTTTCCTAAGAATCTTGTACAATCTATCAAGTACAAGTTACAAACAAGTCATGCACTTCATTTACAATCCATATTCATTCTCATTTCATGAAATTACAAGAAATCCAAGTTAGAAAACCCTAAACAAACCCTAATTTCAAACCATGACCCGTTTACTCATTTTTACCCATTTTAAACATAAACCACTAATCAAATCTTGTTGTAAACCCTTAATATAAGTCTTTCCCCCCCCCCCCCCCCCCCACCCCCCCCCCCATTTTTTATTGGTTAAAATTTTAATAAAATCCTTAACCTGTCATTATTAATCCAATGTACTCAAAAAACAAGCAAGAAAACCCTATACGTGCCCTAATTTGGACATTCGACCTGTTTACTCGTTTTCACCCATTTTAAACCCGAACCACCTATCAATTCTTGTTAATAATCCTTAATACAAGTCTTGTGAACATATATCTATCATTATATCACAAGAGTACACAAAATGTAAGCTTAAATACTCAATTCGAGCCCTAACCAACCTGCGACCCTATTCTTTGCATTTTGACCCATTTTGAAAGTTACTCTTGCACTCAAGCACCTTGGTGACCATGCTACTTCTCTTCTAAGCAGCTTACAAAGCTACTTGATGCATTCCGTGGCAAGTAAAACAACCACATCACCTCCCTTGGTCCCTAAGTATGCCGCGGCTACAAACCACCACAAACACCCTCCACATCAACCTATCTACCACCATAGCTTCACCACATCATCCCTATAGACTTCACAACTCAGCTAGAACATAAATATGACACCACATCCCCTCTCCTTGGCCTCCAAGGCTTGTTCGACTATAAATAGAGGCCATAACAAAAACCCCCTCCCTTCCCCCCAAATTTTTTTTTTTTTCTAAACTCATTCCACCACATCTTTCTTTCTATAACCCACAATAGCAGCAAATCTCTTCTCAAGAAGTTCCTAAGAGGTCCCAAGAACCATAATCAAGATAAATATTGAAGCCTGAAGTCCCGAAGCTCATATACTAAGGCGTACGAAGCTATAAAGGTTCCCGGATTTTGACCCGTATCCCAAGCTATAACCAAAACAGTTCCCATAAGCTCACATTCTATTTCATATCCCTTATATTTTCATACGTCATGCTTAAATCATTATATAAATCATTGAACTTCAAAAAACTGTGTTTACCTTTTTGAATCCAAACCGAGCTCATGAAACCCTAATTTAATTTTTTTTCTTAATCCTCTAAGCAAAACTTGTAAACCTATTTGTTATAAACTTTCCTAAAAAGGCTTATCTAACACTAGAATAAGTCTTTATTAACTCTTTAAAGAATTAAAACTTAAACCCGCGGTTTATCCTTTTTAAAAAAACCCTAATTCGAACCCGTAATGGTTTCATTTAGCTTAACCGAATCGTTATTTTAAACTTTTTGTTGCATTAAATCTTCATATTTTAGCTTAGAATAAAGCTATAACCTATGCAAAATGCATTTTGGAATGTTAAAATAAGCTTACAAATGACAACGACTTGTTTTTATAAAATTACCATCAAGTGGTATATATCGTAACTATTCTGAAACTTATAACAAAAAGTACTAAAAATGTAAATTTTATCAAAGTTATAACTATAGGGTTCTAATTTTTCACTTTTTAAAGTACACACAGTGTTAACTTGTATATCTTTTAAACTAGAAGGTCTCTGTGAGAAATGAAACAGAAATCTTTTGAAAGATTCTGAGTGGCTAGGGAGGGTTGTGCATTGCATCACTGGGTCCATGATGACGATCTTCAATGTCAGCAATCATCTTAGTGATTCTGGCAGCATATGAATTGACCCGGTTTCTGCCTAAGTGAATGGAGGGCTTCTTTCTTTACACCCTTTATCTTTATAATTCTTTTTAATTCTTCAACCCCTTCAGTGCTTACCGAGACTTCATGACTAGAACCTTGTTGGGTTTATTCTAGTACTAGCTCCATCTCAGTCGGCACTTTTCCCTTATTCTCGCTTTTACTCCTTTTACATGTCATACCTAAGGACTTCTACACTAACTAGTGGATTGTCCCTGGGTAGATCCCTCCGGTTATGGCTGGATCATTGGGAATAGTACCTAACCTTACCAACCTTATAACTCCAATTAAGTAAAATGCATGGTCGGTCTTTTGGTACAGTTCTCCTTTCCATAAAACCAATTGAAAATTCAATTAAGGTACTTATGATATAAATATCAAAGCGTTTAGTACCTCGATTGTTTTTGACATTTTTCAGAAACGCTCCCCCTCAAAATGTGCTTCGGTATTCGAAATTGTTTAGCACGTTTGGGCGGAGTATATGAGTCCTAATAATCACAGTTATTATTATACACATATTTTAATCACATTTTCTCCCCTTATCAAAAATTTTAAACCCTTTGACATTTTGGATATCAATTGATTTAAATATGTTATAAAATTTGGGAGAAAAGTGTGGCCTTAATTCGCAAGTCGTGTAAGAGACATATAACTGCTCCCCCTCAATCGTTGAGGGATATAAATTACTCCTACACTTAATCATCAAAAGATTAACTACTTACTAATGTACAAGGTATATTATTCACAATAAGAAATAAAAATTGACCTTTTGATTGTAACGACGATGTCGTCACGTTTTGTTCTAATGATCAGCCTGTAGTCGCAATATCGCTCTATTCTGCCTCCAATAAAGCTTTCGTGACACGCGATTAGATCCTTCTGATGTAGTCTTTCTCGAGTGCAGTTGATGAAGTCTTTGCTTCTTCTCTTGTCATCCTCTGACCACTTCCTTGTCTCCATGCATTTTATTGTACTCGAACAGAAGAAAGTCTTTAACCATGTGGTCCAATTTTTCCATTACTCTTGACAACGTTCACATCATAAACTTGTGGAGCTCATTCAGGGGGCCCGCCTCTTCAACTGTCTTTTCGATCAATTCTGTCTTGTAGACAACGGTCTTTTGCACAACACACAGTTACCGTACAGGTATTAGCTACTAGAAACACCAAAACTTTTTATCATACAAAACAACATAAATTCGAAAGAACTTAAAAAATAACGAGCTAGGTGCTTCAAAGGTACCTTTTCGATATAATCAAGCAAGAAATTGCACACATACACACGCATCTAAATCATCCCATTACGCTCTGTACCAATTGTTGGTATATCTCATATCATACAACACAGGGTCATTCTTGGATTTGGCTAGTTTCTAGAGAGAGAAACACTTGAGAGAGTTTTCTAGAGAGAGAAAAAGTGTTTCTATGAAATGAAAAGAAATGACTAGCTTGCCTCTTCCAAAGTTGGAAGAGGCTTATATAGTACTTACAATATACCGGGTATTAGTACCCGACTTAATACCGAAAATCGTACTCTTAATTATAAACTACGTGCTATAATAAAAAGGTAAAATACACGGGGTGACCGAGTCATTTTTAAGATCTAAACAAGTTTTACCCTCGAACTGAAGTCAAAGAAGATGGTATAGACGAATATTTTACAACTTGGTTGTAAAAGAAATGATCTTAAGACATTACAATTAGGAGATTCCAAAAATAGCCGTCTTATGCCCCAAACATGGTACCAACATCGAGAAAATTTATGGAAGTTTCAATCAATAGAATTTGCCCAGAATGTATTGAGAGGAGATTCGTTTACTGCCTCGAAGCCTCAAACTTTGAAGGAAGCCATCAACATAGCCCAGAGGTTAATGGATCAAATAATAAAGCGATGATTTGTGACAAGAAACATAATCACAAACGAAAGCTTGAGGATAAGAGAAACATCATCAACAACAACAACTATCAGAATAACTATAACAACAACAACCATAACAATGATTACCACCAACAGCAGAATAGAAGGCAAGAAACCTTCGGGACTTATGCTGCCGCCAATGGATATACTGGGAATCGTCCCTTATGTGAAAGGTGCACCCTGCATCACATAGGACCCTGCACTGTCAAGTGTCGGACTTGCAACAGGGTAGGTCATCTGACCAAGAATTGCAGAAACAAAAGACCAACCACTAGAAACAACCTACAATCAGTATCCATAACTTGTAATGTCTGTGGAGAGAAAGGACATTATGCAAATCGGTGCTCAAAAGCAAACAACAGGGCTACAGGAGGGCGTACTTAGGAGATAAGGTTTGCTTTTGTTCACTCTAGGATTTCTACTCTAGAAACAACTCTCGAAGATATTCAAGTTCATCACTAGAATCTTCTGAAACACACTTCATAAGTCTGAAAACCCCAAACATCAAACTACAATCCTTGTCGTTTGTTGCTTTTATCTAGAATCCTACCACGAGACACGTAGCATAAGTATCAGCTCTTTTAAAGTTTCATATGTAAAGTTATCCATGAAATAATAAAGTGATGATTCCATTACATCTTGTTATCTGGTGATATCAAAACTCGACATCGTTTGCCAATTCTATTATGTTTAACTCTGAATACTCTCCTCATTACCTTTGAAACATAAATATGTCTGCCTGATACATGGCGTCAGTACATTAATATCGTCAATTTTTTTCTTACTTTCATGTTTATGTTTTTATACACATTCCCATTTCGATATCATTGGTTTTTTGCCTTAGTAAGACAATTTTGATCTTTTTATTGAATCTTGAATTAGGATGCTTCTTCATTGGAATATGAAATTATAAATTTCAAACTATGATTTATAAATTCTCAGTTATAGGATTATTGGCGCTTCTCTTTGTAAGTTACTAAAATTATAAATAAGTAGGCTTAGTATATAGCATACGGTACAAACAAGTTTCTTTCATCCGTTTGACTAACAAATAATTCCTTTTCTTCACTTAATCATTATCATTATTACGTTCATCATCTGTTCATTTCTAAATTTGTATCCCACATGATTAACAACTCTCTTATAATTCATAATCATTCCTTGACATCTCTTCGATATTTGACTAAATCTCGAGACGAGATTTCTGTTAAGGTGGTGGAGACTTAACAACCCATAATTTTCATCAAATGCAAATCTCCATACCTTATGTTACTATGTTCACAATTTACGAGGGAAATTTTTCCTTTATTTACATTACTTGCATTGCTAATATTTCAATATGCAATGTAACTTGCATAACTAAAGTAGACGAGCTCACGCAACCTACCTATGCCCTCTATATCTATTTATATGTCAAGCAAACATCATAACATATCAATTCGGTATCTTAATATCATGATTACAAAGTACATTACTTTTATAATGAAAAAATATTCGAAGTTTATTATCAAACGGACTTTAAAACGTTAGGTTATCTCTCTAAAACACCTAATTCCATGAAGATTTAGTATCTAAGCGAATGTACATGCTAGAAAGCATATATACAAGTCATATAACATCTCATTTGAATATACTTTCCCTCCAAAATAAGGTACAAGTCCTTTAAAGCATAATGTACAAGTCAATAATACACGATGTCCAAATAGCCGTTTTATCTCTGTTTTCCCAAGGAATCTTGTACAATCTATCAAGTACAAGTTACAATCAAGTCATATACTTCATTTACAATCCATATTCATTCCCATTTCATGAAATTACAAGAAACCCAAGTTAAAAACCCTAACCCGAGCTAAGTTCTAAGTCATAACCCGTTTCTCAATTTTATCCATTTTAAACTTCAACCAACACTCAAATAAGTTGTAATAACTTAATTTACAACATTATCAATCATATTCTCTCATCATTTCATCATTTCACCTCAATTATACAAGAAATAAATCCAAGAAACCCTAAACGTGCCCTAATGAGAACATTCGACCCATTTACTCATTTTCGCCCATTTTAAACCTACACCACCTATCAATTCTTGTTATTAATACATAATACAATCCTTACAAACAGTAATCCATCATTATTAATCAAGTATACTCGAAATTGCAACTCAAAAACTTAATCCAAGCCCTAATGAACCCGCGACCCCTATTCTTGTAAAATGACCCATTTTAAGCTTTCACCCGAACCACCTATCAAATCTTGTTAATAACTCTTAATACAAACCTTATAATCCATAATCTATCATCACTAATCAAATGCATATGAAATTCAAGCTTAAAAACCCTATTCGTGCTCTATTGAACCCGCGACACCATTTCTTTCTTTTTGACCCATTTTAAAACTCAAATTTGCATCCAAGTGCCTACATGATGCACCTCCTTCACCCACAAGCTGCTTACAAGCACTTACATCATCTGCTTGGCCTCCAAGAAAAGCCACATCACCCCTTGGTGACTCATTTCAAGTCGTGGCACACAAACACGCCTTATAAACCTTCCAACACCTCCATTCTACTTTCTACCTTTGATAACTCATGTTATAGCCTCTCCTCATCATCCCCTAGCTGCTACACATGTCCAAGACTCTGCGATTAAGTTTCTATGGTCCTTAAGGGTCATTCGATCCTATAAATAGGGGTAAACCCTTCCATTTCAAACCATCCCCCACAACTTCTCTCTTACACACAAATGGAGTTCTAATATTCCCATAGCAGAAATAGAAGATCTATAGAAGTCCCAAGATTAGAATTTAAGCAAAGAAACCAAGAAAAGAAGCCCCGGAGTTGTTATTCTAGGCGTATGAAGCTAAAAGTCCCGATTTTGACCCGTTTCCAAGCTATAAGCTCAAAACCAGGTTCCATAGGCTCACATTCTGTTTTCATACCCTTATAATGTTCATATGATCATGATTAACCATTGTTAAAAGCTTTGAACTCAAAAACATATGTGTTTTACCTTTTTAATCCAAACCGAGCTCATGAAACCCTAATTTCATGTTTTTGCTTAATCTATAAGCTAAACTTGTAAACTATCGTTATAATCTATCCTAATAAGCTTATCTAACATTATAATAAGTACTTTATTAAGTCTTGAAATAATTTGAACTTAAAACCCGCGCGTTTTCATTTTAAAACCCTAATTTGACCCGTTTTGCTTCCTAGCTTAACGAATCGTTATTTTAAACTTTTGTTACGTTAAACCTTCATATTTTAGCTTATATTAATAAGCTATAACCTGTAAATTACTTTTCATATTGAAAAATATCATTATTATGGATTTTGGACTTGTTTTGCAAAAGTATTCCATGCAAGGGGTATATATCGTAACTTTCTGAAACTTATAACTAAAAGGGCTGAAAATGTCATTTTATCAAAGTTATAACTATAGGGGTCTATTATGTCACTTTCTAAAGTGCAAGGTTTACTTTGTACATCTTTTAAACTAGAAGGACCAAACTCGTAAAAGTGCAAACTCCAAGGGTATATTTTGCCATTTTTCATTCTTAAGGGTCTAAAATGTAACATTTTGAAAAAGTATAAAAATATGTTCAAAACATTATAAGACATAACTTTAATTAACGCTTGACGTGCTTATCGTTTCCAGTTATCAAGCAAAACGCTTAAAACCAATTATATCGCATCACAATACTAGGGAGCTTCATATTAAGGGGTTTCATCTTGGTATTACGTTCTGACTGAGTTGTTGGGTTTACGATTTAAAGTGCCCTAGCTCCTCAAACGTTTACTGAATGACCTCTGAATTATGATGGCCCGAACGGTGATACAATAATTCCAAACTCTCCAATCAAACTTATAACAATATTAAACTCTTAGAATCAAAGTTCTAGAGTACAATCTTCCTAAGACTCGACATATTATCCCAGGTTACGTGACGAAGCTGCTTTCTTTCAAGTTGATATACTTTCCGCCCGAGTAGATAACGTCGTACTACCATACAGACGCCTTTCCTTTGATATACTTTTGCCGTTAATCAGATTTCCCTGTTAAGGTGAGTTCATAGCCTCGCTTTTCAATCTCTTTAATGTTTTCATAAACCCGCGAGGGGGATACATGCTTATTTTAAAACCCTAATTTGACCCGTTTTGCTTCCTAGCTTAACGAATCGTTTATTTTAAACTTTTGTTACGTTAAACCATCATATTTTAGCTTATTTTAGTAAGCTATAACCTGTAAATTACTTTTCATATTGAAAAATAATCATATTATGGTTTTGGACTAAAAACGATACATTTTTCATGCAAAGGGTATATATCGTAACTTTCTGAAACTTATAACTAAAAGGACTAAAAATGTCCTTTTACTAAAGTTATAACTATAAGGTGTCTAATTATGTCACTTTGCTAAAGTACAAAATTTTACTTTGTACATCTTTTAACAATAGAAGGAGCAACTTGCAAAAGATGAAAACACAGGGTATAGTTTGCCATTTTTCATTCTTAAGGGTTAAAATTAACATTTTTTGAAAAAGTGTAGAAATGTGTTCAAAACCTTATAAGACATAACTTTAATTAACACTTGACGTGCTTATCATTTCTAGTTATTGAGCAAAACGCTTAAAACCAATTATGTTATAACTACTATATAATTCATCATCAATATGCTTTTAAAAATCCTGTCCTGAATCTATATCGTATCACAATACTAGGGAGCTTTATATTAAGGGGTTTCATCTTGGTATTACGTTCTGACTAAGTTGTTGGTATTACATTTTAAAGTGCCCTATCTTCCTCAAATGTTTAACTAATGACCTCTGAATTATGATGCCCGAGACTATGATACAATACTCCCGTAAATAATTCAATCAATGATGATATTCATTATGTAAAACATATTCAATCAAACTAAGACTTTACATATATTACCCCAGGATGCGTGACGTGACTGTTTGACTATCATTTTACTATATCAAGCGTCTGTAAGATTGTGATAAGGTTGTCAGCTTTCATTTTGGAATATTTATTACAACTACCTATCAGGTGAAGTTCATAGCCTCACTTTTACTTATTTACATGCTTTAATAAAATAAAAACCCGCGAGGGGGATACATGCTTGTTTACAAACTCTTTTACATACTCGTTTATCTTATAACAATGTGATTACTTTTCAAAGATTTAATGAGTTCATAACCTCACATTTCAATCTTTTGAATGCTTTATAAACCCGTGATACCTGTTATAAACTATGAATATAAGTGTTTTTCTAAACTGTATGCTATCCTGATATATTATTGCCTAAATACATAGAAGTATCTCTTAGGGTAGTGACTCCTAATATCTCTTTGGGTAGTATCTCCCAATATCTCTTTGGGTAATATCACCCAACATCTCTTTGGATAATATCTACCAATATCTCTTTAGGTAATATCTCCCAATATCTCTTTGGGTAATATCTCCCGACCCCACATCTCTCTTTGGATAAAAAAAAAATAAAAAGCTACCTAGTATCCTCTTTATTAATATGACTCCTAGTATATCTCAGGTAAAAGCTCCCGGTTCTATTGAGTTTAAATATGTGATTCATGAGCTGACTGCAATAATAATTGTTTTACAAATAACGTGTGTATAACAACGTAACCCACTGCTATGATGACTTGTATTTAAACTATTCATCATAAACCTATGAATTTCACTCAACCTTTGTGTTGACCCTTTTTATGCATGTTTATCTCATGTAATTGAGCAACTTATGGCATGGAGTGGCATGGACTTGAAGATGGCTAAAACTTGTTATCATTCACATTTTATGTTTCTAGATTTTGGGACCTGCCTTTATAAAACTCTGATTTTAAATGAATGATAACGTATCTTTTAAAAACATCTCTTTTTAAGTTGTTTTTCTAAGATTGTGTCCTGTGAGTCATGTAAGTCATGACCCCAGATTATTTTCCGCGCTGCAAGTAATTGTAAAAAATGGGGGTGTTACAGATTGGTATCAAAGCTCATGGTTATAGAGAACAAGGGTAAAACCTTAACTATAACTACTTTTCTTTTGCCATCAATGTCCTCCGTGCCACTAAATTTCGTAAAATTGTGAGATGCACTACCTTTTCCGAAATAGTATTTAAAAGTACATAATCTACTATACAATTATATAAAATAGACTTATGTATTTACTATAGGGATTGTTACAGTCATGCTTCATACATCCACCCTTCTTATCCCTACTGATATACATGTGAGGATACTTTTTATTCTACAAATCGCCTAACAATATCCCACGACCGCCGCATCAGGCTATTCCTCAGTCACACCCAGAAGAACATCTCTCCTGACGTCTAAGTGCTTTACCTAAAGATCTTTTAAAATCCCTCACTATCCATTCTCACCTTTTCATAACGATGATCCGTATTAAAAGGTCATTACAAGCATATGATACCATTCCAACCATCCACCAAGTATATTATTAGCTCTAACCAGCTTATAACCACCATCCTCCAGAATTATCACTATCACACTATCGTAGGGGGGGAGGGGGGGGGTGGGTGGGGGGGGATCGAGTGTGGGGGGGGGGGTGTTATACCATATGGTATTGTTTTGGTCTTGATCTGTCATAGAGGGCTTAAGATGGCTTGTTCAGTGGATATAGGGGTCCGTGTGTCTCTCTTCAAACAGTAAGATTTCAGGATAGACAGACGCATCTCACCATCTACACGAAACTCCTAGGAGCATAATTATGACTTTGAAACACCTATATCTCCATCCTCATTAGTAAATCATTCATCACCGATTAGGTCAAACTACACACCACCAGAATATCTCATTAATGAGATTATCTTTCAGCGGAGTTTAAAAAATTCAATATTGGATCACACACTACCACTGGAAGTAAACCAGACCCCGAGGAACCGATACTCATTAGAACGTTCATTCTCGGAAATAATCATGGAGATATCCTGTTTGACATTCAAAGGTCTCTAAACAAATTACAAAAACCACAAAGGAAAACCATCATATTAGATCTGTTGTCATTTACATTTTCTAAAATCCAACCACTGATATGTAGGAATAATAACACTTGTTCAAATTGCTATGAAAAATTATATCGTACAAGATTAATTATACAATGGAGATTGCCATATACCTCGTTTTTTAGTTTATACCAAATATTTAGTATTTATGGTCTATCCTATATCCGAGGAATATGAGACTCATACTAATCTCGGATTACTATAATTCTTTTACTATCCGATTTTCTCAAACCTTTGTACCTAGAAACACTAAGCCTCCTATTAAATCACTCATTCCAGGATCTTCGTATTCTAAAATTTTCTGTTATATCCTGCAACATAATAACAAGGAAACACACAAGAATTTATACAATGTCAAATGATTTCAATACCACTAGGTATGAAAACTTTAACAAAGACTTGTGATAGCATTCTTATTCGATGTTAACTTTTAAAGGTTAATGGATAACAATTCTTTACGATCAGAGTGGCGCAGCGGAAGTGTGGTAGGCGCATAACCCACAGTTCCTATAATTCGAAGTATTCCATCCACCCAGGTTCTGACAAGATATATCAGGATCTGGAGAAATTTTATTGACTGTCATCAAGATGTGTGGTCATGGAAATAAGTAGACATGTGAAAGGAGGTAATTATAATTATGGTGCGCAATATAATTATAAATGCATCACACATGTGGACAAGTGACCCTAGAATAGCCTAACCATAAAGAACAAATTCATGCCCAATAACCTAATATCTATTCCCAAACAATACCACTACAACTTTCAACTAAATTTCAGGACGAGATTTCTTTAAGGGGTGGAGACTATAACAACCCGAAATTTTCATCAATGTAATTTCCACTATGATATATATAAGGATCATTTCCATGGGAAAATTTTTGCTTTATTTCATGCCAACTATGTAACACCCCCAAAATTTCAACAACGCAGCGGAATACCACTTGGGGTGCTACTTCATAATATACAGCGCTAGATACAAGAGAACGACCTCTAAATGTGTCATTTGTAAAACAATCTCGTTGATTTTCTGAAATCAAAATAATAGTTGTCCCATAATTGCATAACCATGAAAAAGCTTGAAAGCGACCCTAACGGATTTTGATCATTTTGTAGACATCCAATTATGAAAATCTTTCATTTAGCCCTCCAAAAGCACAACAGATAATCCAAGCATCTAATTCACTTGAGAAAAACATGCTTAAAAATGTCAACATAAAGCTGGTGAGTTCATAGGTTAGTTTAGATATGAATAATAACCCAAAGGTTTCCAAAGTATATATGACCATTTAATTCCTTTAAATGTCCTTTCCAAAATATTGTATGATTTCAAAAATCAACAGTTGCAAAACATGCCAGACCATTTAAATCTCCAAATAGTCGCCAAAACGTATAACATAGGACCACAAGATTTTCCCCGTGATAAAGCAAACTGCAACTATCACCAACATATAAACTTCCCGTGATGAAACAACAAATGCAAACATCACGAGACCCTGATTACATTTCCTAAGCTCATGACACTGAAGCTCGACGATCTTTCTTGCAATAAAATATATTGCAATTTCTGCCCCGATTAGATATCTAACCTAACTATACCATCCCCAAAAATCTACATGCTATAACTAAATATGGTTGGTTTCCCGGTGAATAGCTAGTCACCCGAACGTGGAGAGTCGGTTCCCAAATAGATCTATTCATATCATTCCGCGCTCACAAATGTAATATCAAACAACAACCAACTATGCAATAGACAGTTCTTGATAAAGGGGCTCAACTTGGGTTATCGCTACTTAGGCAACACGTAATCATAATATAAAATTGATCCACTTGTGTTCATTTATAAAACAATGCATGTTTTCATCCCAAAAATATATATAACCGTTATCCAAAACGAGTAAAAGTGAGGCTATGAAACTCATAATATCCTTAAAAAACAATCCATTGTTATAAGAATAACCCAGAAAGTAAAGAGATTTGTAGACAAGCATGTATTTTCCCTCGCGGGTTTAATAAACATTCAAAAGATCGAAAGCGAGGTTATGAACCTCACCTCGATGATGAAGAACGAATGACTAGATAGGCATCTAATATGCCCAAAACTAACGGAAGACTAAGCGACTCCGATTAAGAAGTTGCAGTTAAACCATAAACGGTCTAAGTCCCACTAGCCTAATAATGGGAATTTTTGGGTATCCGGCAATGGATAGTCCACTATAACCACAACAACGTCACGTTGAATAAAGATTCTAATTTAAGTTGTAATGGTTTTGGTGGTTGGTTAAATAAATAAAATTGAAAATATACGCAAAGTGTGTAAACTATAACTTTTATATATTACATATGAAAAATAACCCTTATATAATTTCTACCGTGAATTATATATAACAAGGACAATCAATCCAAAGATTAATGAAAAGTATATAATACCTTGCAGGTATTATATAATAAGTGTGAATAATTAATTAAACCAATTCGTTTGACAACTAATTTAATTAATAAAAAGACTTTGAATAATGGTAGACACATGTCTTAACGTTAGGAATTAATCAAACCACGTTTGTAACAGTTTATAACAATTATAAAATATAAATAATATTTTACAAAATATATTTCGTTTCTTCGACGGCTCGTGTCTAAAACAGTTGTCTCATTGTAAAGGTATAGTTTTCGTTCAGAATAAAAATGGATTTCAACTCGAATATTCGCGTTTTCAAAAATGATTTTAATTAAAATGCTAAGTATTTTATTAAATATTTTAATTTAATAAAACGTGATAATTAAATATAATTCAATTATTTTTGTGTTTCTAAAATCTTGCAAGGGCATTTCAGTCACCTTCTGGCTGTTTTTGGGTCTCGGTCAAAACTAATAAGTTGTCAGGAATGTCGTTTTACATCAAATTGTTTTAGAGTCCGAATAATGAAAACATGATTTAGCTGCTCGTTTTTGATAATTCAACCTAGGAATAACTTATATCTCCTTTAAAAATTCCGAAAATTCTTGGATGTTACAGTCCTACCCCTTAAAGAAATCTCGTCCCGAATTAAAATTTGTTGGTTATCCGATTGTGACCAAGGAAAGACTTAAGGTTTTAATAACTCGTTTACTAAACAAGACGCTGATAACTTATTCAGCAAAATTCGGTGTTTCTACGCTTCTCAATCTACCAAAATTTTGGCTAGGTTTGTCCAGGATATTTAATCCATCAAAATGAGTATCTCAAAATATATCATTACAGATCTTATGACAGGTATAACCGCGTTATAAGGAAAGTCTCATTGTAGGGAAAACCTCAAGAAGAAGGTGTAGTCGCGTGAGTATGTTTGTATAAGTTTCTAAATGTCCGAGGACGTCGTCCTTGTTTCTGCAATCTTAAGGTTCAATAATACACAACAACGGGCTTATGATGTAAGTACTCAACGTACTTGGCGTACTAATAGTATCCATGACTTAAATTGGTGTATTATTGTCTGCAATGAGTATTCAACTGAATACTAAAATACAACATATGCTTATCTTTGGTTTAATTGGGTTTCATCACTTAGTTGATAAAGTTTGTACAATCTGGGACGCATACTCGAGGACCCAACAACAGCAACCATATCGACAAAGACTATAGACAAAAGTGAATGGGATGCGGAAGGGTGAGGACCCTCCGAGAAAACAATATACCCAAATAAAGTTGAATAAATGAGAGGAGCTCGCGGAAGAGCTTATGCGATAGACGACGGATTATGGTACTCAGTCGTTAGTTAGATGAATCAGCTCAATTAGCTCAACTGTGTAACAAGTCTGTTAGTTCCACGAATAGTTCATGATCGCAAGACTTGGCAACGGCAAAAGTAATAACTTAAGTATGAGATAAGTAGTCCCCAATTGAGGCCATAGATCCTGTCGAGTGGTAAACCGATTATGTTTCTAGACCCTTTCCACAGATTATGGCGATGTACAATTTAGGTTCATACTCGTGTCCATATCGGATTACCCATTAAGCCCACTTATTTATAATTCTTATTTGCATAAAGAAGCGTCCCTATTTATGTAAATAACAATTGATAAACTTATGGTTCGGGATTAAATTTAATTATTTAACTGAAGAGGCGTCCCAATCTTTTAAATAAACAGATTATAAATCATCCTACTTAATAATTCCCGATGCAATACGCGTACCCACATAAACTTTCAAGGTGATGGATGACATACGATGCAGGCTCTAATGAGTATGGACGATTGATTTAAAACTCTCATTAGTAAGCTGGGTAAAAACCTACCAGCGAGATCAACATAGAGTTCAAGATAGTTAATGAGTACTCGGTTAGAGTAAATAAGGTAAAGATCTCTATGAACGATTCAGCATAGCGATTATCATATCAATCTTCATATTACAAGTCCTGCCATACAAGACTTGCAATACTTTAATTCATACCCATTAACAGGACGTGACGGGCTTGTGTTAACATAGCAATTATCAATATCAATCCTCATATTACAATTCCCGCCCATACAGACTTGTATACCAGATTCAAACATAATTCGCATGTAAACAAAAATTATAAAAGGTCTTCGTGGAATTACAATATAGTATAAAGCTTATGAAGAAAAATAATGTCCTTAGAGACCATTGTTTAACTTACAATGCCCTGAAAACGAATTAAACATTGTGGCAACTCACAATGTCTAAGAAGTAAAATAAACATGTAAAAACACACAATGCAGAGGTAAAATTGAGAGCCATAGTGCAACTCCAAAGTCTTAAAAATGCGCTGGTATTTTAAAATAAATAACTGCTTAAATAAATAAACGTGCGATATACGCAAAAGAATGTAAGCATATATAGTACATATATGTATGTCACTGATAGCCACTTATTACAACACCTAATGTAAAGCACATAAGTCCAAAGTAGCGTGTAGCACTTAGAATATGTTCGTTGCAATTATTACCAATAACGGATGTATAACAACGTAACCCACATACCATTAAACTTGCATTCAACTATTCTCCATGATAATACTGTTTTCCATAAATGTTTTCCATGATAATTGTACATGTAAAGCAAATATTTCCATTACTACTGAACTTGTCTTCAACTATTACATTTCTAACCTATGAATTTCACTCAACCTTTGTGTTGACCCTTTTTACGCATGTTTATCTCAAGTAATTGAGTAACTTTTGGCATGGAGTGGCATGGACTTAACGATGGCTAAAACTTGTTATCATTCACATTTTATGTTTCTAGATTTTGGGACCTGCCTTTGTAAAACTCTAATTTTAAATAAATGATAACGTATCTTTTAAAAACGTCTCTCTTTGAGTCGTTTTCTATTATTATGTTTGTGATTCATGAAGTAATACCCCAGATTAGCTTCCGCTGCTATATTGTAAAAATAAGGGTGTTACAGATTGGTATCAGAGCTCACGGTTATAGAGAACAAGGGTAAAACCTTAACTATAACTACTTTTCTTTTGCCATCAATGTCCTCCGTGCCACTACATTCCGTGAATTGTGAAGATGCCACAACTTTTTCCGAATAGTATGTAAAAATACATAACTACTATACTATTATATAAATAACTTATGTTATTCACTATTGGGTTGTTACAGTCATGTCTTCATACATCCACCCTTTTATCCCTTCTGATTACGATGTGGAGGATACTTTTTCTTCTACAAATGCTACTAACTATATCCCGACACCATCAGGCTATTCCCCAGTCACACTACAAAACATCTCTCCTGACTCTTCAGATGATTTAACTAAAAATCTTTTACACTCACTATCTATCTTACCTTTTCATGATGATCCGTATATGAAGGTCATACAAGCATATGATACCATTCCACCATCCTAAGTTATTATTGCTCTACCAGCTATTTTACCACCATCTCCAGTATTATCAATATCAACAATGTTTGATTCACGAGATTCCTTTTCTTCCGAGAAGATTTCACCACCTAAAGATACTGAAACACCTATATCTCCATCTTCATCAGTAGAATCTTCATCACTGATTAGGTCAACTACACCACCACCAGACTATCTCTTTAATGAGTTTATCTTTGCGGAGTTAGATAATTCATTATGGATCACATCACGACCACTGGGAAGTGAACCAGACCCCGAGGAACCTAATACTCGTTAGAACGTTCTTCTCTAGAAATAATCATGGAGGATATCCAGGTTCGTCATCAAAGGTCTTCTAAACAAGATACAATAACTCAAAGGAAAACCATCATATTAGATTTGTGTCATTTACAATTTTCTAAAATCCAACCACTAGATGTATCAATAATGACACTTGTCAAAATTTGCTATGTAAATTATATAGACAAGTTATTTATACAGTGGTGATTCCATTATACCTCGTTGTTTTGTGATACCAATTTTTGTATTTTTTATCCTATATCCTGTAATATGATGACGCATATCTTTATCCGGGACTACTATAATTCGTTTACTATCTGATTTTCTTAAACCTTTGTACCTAGAAACACTAAGCCTCCTATTAAATCACTCATTCCATGATCTCTGTATTCTAAAATTTTCCGTTATATCCTGCTACGTAATAACAAGGAAACACACAAGAATCTATACAATGTCAAATGATTTCAATACTACTAGGTTTGAAAATTTTGACAAAGACTTGTGATAGCATTCTTATTCGATGTTAAATTTTAAAGGTTAATGGATAATGATTCTTTACAATCAGAGTGGCGCAGCGGAAGTGTGGTAGGCCCATAGCCCACAGGTTCCATAAATCGAAATATTCCATCCACCCAGGTTCTGACAAGATATATCAGGATCTTGAGAAATTTTATTGGCTGTCATCAAGAGGTGTGGTCTTGAAAATAAGTAGACGTGTGAAAGGAGGCAATTATAATTATGGTGCGCAACATAATTATAAATGCATCACACACGTGGACTTGTGACCTTGATTAGCCTAACATAAAGATCAAATTCATGCCCAGTACCTACATCTATTCCCAAACAATACCACTACAACTTTCAACTAAATCTCGGGACGAGATTTCTTTAAGGGGTGGAGACTATAACAACCCGCAATTTTCATCAATGTAATTTCCACTATGATATATATAAGGATCATTTCCATGGGAAATTTTTTGCTTTATTTCATGCCAACTATGTATCGTAACTTGCATAACTAAAGTTAACGAGCTCACGCAACCTATCTATGGCAATCCTATCTACATATATGTCAAGCAAACATCATAATATGTCAAGTCAATATCTTAATATCATTTTTACAAAGTACATTACTCATATAATGTACCATTTGCAACGTTATATCAAGACAGGCTTTAAACCGTTATCGTATACCTCTAAACCCTAATTCCATGAAAGGTTAATATCTAAAGTGAATGCACAAGCTACTAAAGCATATGTACAAGTAATATAACATCTCATTTGAATATACTTTCCCTCCAAAATAAGGTACAACTCCTTTAAAGCCACAATGTATAAGTCATTGAGCATGACATCCAAAATAGCCGTTTTACCTCCGTTTTCCTAAGAATCTTATACAATCTATCAAGTACAAGTTACAAGCAAGTCATATACTTCATTTACAATCCATATTCCATCTTATTTCATAAGATTTCATGAAATGAAACCTAGAAACCCTAAACCCGAGCTAAATAGTAAACAAGACCCCTTTTTTTTATTTTTTATTTATTTAATTTTTTATTGATCTTTTATTTTTTTTTCTTTTCTTGGTTCTTATCCATTTTTAACCTCAACCATTACTCAAATAAGTTGTAATAACATAAATTACAACATTATAAATCACATTCCATCATTATATCTTCATTATAACAACAATGGACAAGAATTAAACCAAGAAAACCCTAAACAAACGCTAATTGCAAAACACGACCCGTTTACCCATTTTAAACATAAACCACTAATCAAATCTTGTTGTAAACCCTTAATATAAGTCTTGTAATCCTTAACCTATCAATATTAATCCAATGTACTCTAAAAACAAGCAAGAAAACCCTATACGTGCCCTAATTTGGACATTCGACCCGTTTAATCATTTTTACCCATTTTAAACTCGAACCACCTATCAATTCTTGTTAATAGTCCTTAATACAAGTCTTGTGAACATATATCTATCATTATATCACAAGAGTATACGAAATGCAAGCTTTAAAACTCAATTCGAGCCCTAACCAACCCGCGACCCTATTCTTTGCATTTTGACCCATTTTGAAAGTTACTCTTGCACTCAAGCACCTTGGTGACCATGCTACTTCTCTTCTAAGTAGCCTACAAAGCTACTTGATGCATTCCTTGGATAGAAAAACAACCGCATCACCTCCCTTGGTCCTTAAGTATGCCGCGGCGATAAACCACCACAAACACCCTCCACATCAACCTATCTACCACCATAGCTTCACCACTTCATCCCTATAGACTTTACAACTCAGCTAGAACAGAAATATGACACCACATCCCCTCTCTTTTCTATAACCCTCATTCTAACTCATCCCCCACATCTTCTTTCTATAACCCATAATAGCAGCAAAGCTATGCTCAAGAAGCTCCTAAGAGGTCCCAAGAACAATAATCAAGATAAAGATTAAAGCCTTGAAGCCCTAGAGTCGTTATTCTAGGCGTACGAAGATAAAAGTGCCGATTTCGAACCGTTTCCAAGCTATGAGCTCAAAACCAGGTTCTATAAGCTCACATTCTATTTTCATACCCTTATAATGTTCATATGATCATGCTTAAATCATTATATAAAGCTTTGAACTCAAAAACATATGTGTTTTACCTTTTGATCCAAACCGAGCTCATAAACCCTAATTTTATGTTTTTGCTTAATCTATAAGCCAAACTTGTAAACTATTGTTATAATCTGTCCTTATAAGCTTATCTAACACTATAATTAGTACTTTATTAAGTCTTGAAAGAATTTAAACTTAAAACCCGCGCGTTTTCATTTTAAAACCCTAATTCGACACGTTATGATTTCTAGCTTAACGAATCGTTATTTTAAACTTTCGTTGCGTTAAATCTTCATATTTGAGCTTATATTAATAAGCTATAACCTGAAAATGCCTTTTGGAATGTTAAAATATGCTTGCATGACAATTCAGACTTGTTTTGTAAACATTATCCATGCAAGGGGTATATATCATAACTTTCTAAAACTTACAACTAAAAAGACTAAAAATGTCATTTTATCAAAGTTATAACTATAGGGTTCTATTATGTCACTTTTCAAAGTACAAGGTTTACTTTGTATATCTTTAAACTAGAAGGACTAAACTCGTAAAAGTGAAAACTCTAAGGGTATATTTTGCCATTTTTCATTCTTAAGGGTCTAAAATATAACATTTTGAAAAAGTATAAAAGTATGTTCAAAACATCATAAGACATAATTTTAATAACGCTTGATGTGCTTATCGTTTCTAGTTATCAAGCAAAACGCTTAAAACCGATTATGTTATAACTATTATATAATTCATCATCGATGTACTTTTAATCCTATCCCGAATCTATATCGTACCACAATACTAGGGAGCTTCATATTAATCGGTTTTATCTTGGTATTACGTTCTGACTGAGTTGTTGGGTTTACGATTTAAAGTGCCCTAGCTCCTCAAACGTTTTCTGATTGACCTTTGAATTATGATGGCCCGAACGGTGATACAATAATTCCAAACACTCCAATCAAACTCATAACAATATTAAACTTTTAAAACCAAAGTTCTAGATTACAATCTTCCTAAGACTCAACATATTATCTTAGGTTGCGTGACGTGACTGTTTACTATCATTTTGCTATATCAACCTTCCCTGTTAAGATTGTGATAAAGTCGTCAACTTTCATTTTGGAATATTTATTACAACTACCTATCAGGTGAGTTCATAGCCTCGCATTTTAATCTTTTAATTGTTTTATAAACCCGCGAGGGGGATACATGCTTAAACTATGAATTTTGAACAACATGATTATTTTACCATAAATGCAAGTGTTTTTCCAACTGTATGCTATCCAGATATATTATTGCCTAAGTAGCTTCTAGTGCCATTATTTCCATATCATGAACCATTAATTGCTTACGAGTGAGCGCGAATATTGTGAATAGATCTATTGGGGGTGATGGCTCCCGTTGGTATACCCATTCATAAGGTAGCCAAACGCACTATATTTGACTTAATGGGTAACCTTGGCAAGTTACCTTTCCACGGGGACATCTGTTCCCCAACCAATGTCACTACGGTGATATCCATGTTAACGTATTGGTGTCATGAGCTTAGATGCAATAATAATGTTGCCATTTTTCAATGATAATTGTATTCGTTGCAATTATTACCAATAACGGGTGTATAACAACGTAACCCACATACTATTAAACTTGCATTCAACTATTCTCCATGATAATACTATTTTCCATAAATGTTTTCCATGATAATTGTACCTGTAAAGCAAATATTTCCATTACTACTGAACTTGTATTCAACTATTACATTTCAAACCTATGAATTTCACTCAACCTTTGTGTTGACCCTTTTTATGCATGTTTATCTCAGGTAATTGAGCAACTTTTGGCATGGAGTGGCATGGACTTGAAGATGGCTAAAACTTGTTATCATTCACATTTTATGTTTCTAGATTTTGGGACCTGCCTTTGTAAAACTCTGATTTTAAATGAATGATAACGTATCTTTTAAAAACGTCTCTCTTTGAGTCTTTTTCTATGATTGTGTCTGTGATTCATAAAGTAATACCCCGGATTAGCTTCCGCTGTTATATTGTAAAAATAGGAGTGTTACAGATTGGTATCAGAGCTCACGGTTATAGAGAACAAGGGTAAAACCTTAACTATAACTACTTTTCTTTTGCCATCAATGTTCTCCGTGCCACTACATTCCGTGAATTGTGAAGATGCCACTACTTTTTCCGAATAGTATGTAAAAATACATAACTACTATACTATTATATAAATAACTTATGTTATTCACTATTGGGTTGTTACAGTCATGTCTTCATACATCCACCCTTTTATCCCTTCTGATTACGATGTGGAGGATACTTTTTCTTCTACAAATGCTCCTAACTATATCCCGACTCCATCAGGCTATTCCCCAGTCACACCAGAAAACATCTCTCCTGACTCTTCAGATGATTTAACTAAAGATCTTTTATCCTCACTATCCATCTCACCTTTTCACGATGATCCGTATATGAAGGTCATACAAGCATATGATACCATTCCACCATCCCAAGTTATTATTGCTCTACCAGCTGTTTTACCACCATCTCCAGTATTATCACTATCAACAATGTTTGATTCATGAGATTCCTTTCCTTCCGAGAAGATTTCACCACCTAAAGACACTGAAACACCTATATCTCCATCTTCATCAGTAGAATCTTCATCACCGATTAGGTCAACTACACCACCACCAGACTATCTCTTTAATGAGTTTATCTTCGCAGAGTTAGATAATTCATTATGGATCACATCACGACCACTGGGAAGTGAACCAGACCCCGAGGAACCTAATACTCGTTAGAACGTTCATCTCTGGAAATAATCATGGAGGATATCCAGGTTCGTCATCAAAGGTCTTCTAAACAAGATACAAGAACTCAAAGGAAAACCATCATATTAGATCTGTGTCATTTACAGTTTTCTAAAATCCAACCACTAGATGTATGAATAATGACACTTGTCAAAATTTGCTATGTAAATTATATAGACAAGTTATTTATACAGTGGTGATTCCATTATACCTCGTTGTTTTGTGATACCAATTTTTGTATTTGTCTATCCTATATCCTGTAATATGATGACTCATATCTTTATCCGGGACTACTATAATTCTTTTACTATCCGATTTTCTCAAACCTTTGTACCTAGAAACACTAAGCCTCCTATTAAATCACTCATTCCATGATCTTTGTATTCTAAAATTTTCTGTTATATCCTGCAACGTAATAACAAGGAAACACACAAGAATCTATATAATGTCAAATGATTTCAATACCACTAGGTATGAAAATTTTGACAAAGACTTGTGATAGCATTCTTATTCGATGTTAAATTTTAAAGGTTAATGGATAATGATTCTTTACAATCAGAGTGGCGCAACAGAAGTGTGGTAGGCCCATAACCTACAGGTTCCATAAATCGAAGTATTCCATCCACCCAGCTTCTGACAAGATATATTAGGATCTGGAGAAATTCTATTGGCTGTCATCAAGAGGTGTGGTCTTGAAAATAAGTAGACGTGTGAAAGGAGGCAATTATAATTATGGTGAGCAACATAATTATAAATGCATCACACACGTGGACTTGTGACCTTGATTAGCCTAACATAAAGATTAAATTCATGCCCAGTACCTACATCTATTCCTAAATAATACTACTACAACTTTCAACTAAATCTAGGGAAGATATTTCTTTAAGGGATGGAGACTATAACAACCCGTAATTTTCATCAATGTAATTTCCACTACGATATATATAAGGATCATTTCCATGGGAAATTTTTTGCTTTATTTCATGCCAACTATGTATGGTAACTTGCATAACTAAAGTTAACGAGCTCACGCAACCTATCTATGGCAATCCTATCTACATATATGTCAAGCAAACATCATAATATGTCAAGTCAATATCTTAATATCATTTTTACAAAGTACAATACTCATATAATATACCATTTGCAACGTTATATCAAGACATGCTTTAAACCGTTATCGTATACCTCTAAACCCTAATTCCATGAAAGGTTAATATCTAAAGTAAATGCACAAGATACTAAAGCATATGTACAAGTAATATAACATCTTATTTGAATATACTTTCCCTCTAAAATAAGGTACAAGTCCTTTAAAGCTTAATGTACAAGTCATTAATGCACGATATCCAAAATAGCCGTTTTACCTCCGTTTTCCTAAGAATCTTGTACAATCTATCAAGTACAAGTTACAAACAAGTCATGCACTTCATTTACAATCCATATTCATTCTCATTTCATGAAATTACAAGAAATCCAAGTTAGAAAACCGTAAACAAACCCTAATTTCAAACCATGACCCGTTTACTCATTTTTACCCATTTTAAACATAAACCTCTAATCAAATCTTGTTATAAACCCTTAATATAAGTCTTGTAATCCTTAACCTATCATTATTAATCCAATGTACTCGAAAAACAAGCAAGAAAACCCTATACGTGCCCTAACTTGGACATTCGACTCGTTTACTCGTTTTCACCCATTTTAAACCTAAACCACCAATCAATTCTTGTTAATAATCCTTAATACAAGTCTTGTGAACATATATCTATCATTGTATCTCAAGAGTACACGAAATGCAAGCTTAAAAACTCAATTCGAGCCCTAACCAACCCGCGACCCTATTCTTTGCATTTTGACCCATTTTGAAAGTTACTCTTGCACTCAAGCACCTTGGTGACCATGCTACTTCTCTTCTAAGCAGCTTACAAAGCTACTTGATGCATTCCTTTGCTAGAAAAACAACCACATCACCTCCCTTGGTCCCTAAGTATGCCGCGACTACAAACCACCACAAACACCCTCCACAACAACCTATCTACCACCATAGCTTCACCACATCATCTCTATAGACTTTACAACTCAGCTAGAACATAAATATGACACCACATCCCCTCTCCTTGGCTTCCAAGGCTTGTTCGACTATAAATAGGGGCGCATAACCCTCATTCTAACTCATCCCCCACATCTTCTTTCTATAACCTACAATAGCAGCAAATCTCTGCTCAAAGAAGTCTCTAATAAGTCCCAAGAACGATAATTAAGAGAAATACTAAAGCCTTGAATCCCCAAAGAAGAAAAACCTAGGTGTACGAAGCGTTTCTACCCATTTCAACCCGTTTTCCTTCATTGTTGATCTTCAAAGCTCAAACCCAGGTTCTTCGATCTTCATACTTGCTCCTACACTCTTATAATATTCATATGATCCTAAATATACTCTTGTTAAAGTTTTAAAACTCAAAAACCATGCGTTTTCTCTTTTTGATCCAAACCATGCACCCCAAACCCTAATTTTGCGTTTTTCATAAATCAAATCGTTATAATTTTTAAATTTTGTTCTAATCTATTCTATTACGTTAAACTAATGTTATTATAACCACTTTATCAAGTCTTGAAGGAATTTGAATTAAAAACCTACGCGTTTTCCTTTTAAAACCCTAAATCGACCCATTTTGATCTATAACTTAACGAATCGTTATTATAAATTTTCGTTACGTTAAAACATCTTATTTTAGCTTATATTAATAAGTTATCACCTGCAATTATCATTTGGAATCTTAAAATAAGCTTGCAT
>BQNB010050018.1:0-41735 GCA_026074375.1 Tanacetum coccineum | reverse complement strand
ATATTACATTCAGCAGTCAATTGTACCTCAGCCACTGGCTCTTCGTCATAAATGGGTCTGATATCTGCATTATCAGCATCTGTATCATTCCCCTAACCTACTATTGTCATCATGCACTTCTAATTCTGTTCTACTGCTTTCCGTGACAACCAAAACATCATCCAATGCTTTACCCGTATCAATCTTACTCTATTTCGTCTGCATCTGTCTTTTATTCACCCTTCTATCATACTATCTCTTATGACGTGTTCTTTTAGCAACAGACTTTTTGACATTATCCATGTGTTGGAGTAGTGTATCTCTCAAGTGTTTAACCTTGATTCCAATGTATTTAACAAAGTACTTGTCTGTCATTTGACTGTCATAATCCAAAGTAAACTGTGAATCGATGAACTTTTGAAATTGGTTGTTTTCCACCTAAAAGGCTGCCATGGATCCAACTTCTTGAAATTCATCTTTGTCAAGTTGCTTTTATAGTTGATCTACGTTGAGGAGCATTGTACTTATGAAGGTATCAACATCTTGACCAAAGAGTGACATGAATGCCCGTTTGAATCCATGTTCAATGCGAGTGCCTTTTAAGTTTTCTTTAGAAAGAACTTGAAGGTGTTAATGAAGAGATCTAAAATATGCCATGCATCTTTCTTTTGCTTTTGACATCTTGTATTTGATTGCATGTACATCTTTTGTTGCAGAATCCAAGCTGCTTTCCTTTACTGATTTGTTGAATGCAGTCTCTAAATTACTGTCTTCTTTCTCAGAACAAGTGTTTTGTATGAAAACTAAATCAACTTTCAATGAATCAACATTCAATGCTGGAATTAGATTTGAATGATCTTCTTGTGTCTGCATCAACTTCTTTGCTTCAACAATTACGGAGTCCATTGTTGATGAAGAATAATCTCAAGCATGTATTTCCCAATGGAATCCATGTTACAGATCATTGCATCTTTGAAGGATTAAGAAATCTTGAATATTTCTTGTCGGAACCAAGAAATTACTTCACTTCATAATTATGAACAAGAAATTAAGCTAGGAGATGATGAGAAGAAATGTAGAGAGAGAAATAAGTCATCGAGAAATATTTCTTTGTTAAGAATGCTATTCTAGTAAATCCATTCTTGAGCGAATGTTCTTTTGAAGATAGGCATTGTACAAAATCTTGTAAAGTATCTGTGAGAAACTTGAATTGTGACTGAATTGCTTTAAGACTGTTCATGCATCTACTTCTTGAAAGTTGTGTCTTCTCTTGAACTTTAGAAGTTGAATAACGAAGAAATTTTTGTGTCATTGTGAAGGAACACTTGATGTTTGAATTTGCAAGATTGGTATTCGTATGTTGACATTTTGATGTGTAATGGATATCGGATATTAAGTAAGCAAAGTGATTGTATATGATAATTGGTGGACGATACAATGATTAGTGGTTTTGTATGTTAAAAGTGATGATTGTTTATGTTTAGATTAAAGGTGATATGTTGTTTAAATATGATTTGGTTTGTTGAAATGAGTTTAACGTAATGAAGACAGTATGACATAGCAAAACTCAGAGAAGAAGTCTTAGACAAATCAGTGAAGAGTCTTAGACAAAACGCAGTGAAGAGTCTTAGACAAAACGCAATGAAGAGTCTTAGACAAAACGCAGTGAAGAATCTTAGACAAAACGCAGTGAAGAGTCTTAGACAAAACGCAGTGAAGAATCTTAGACAAAACGCAGTGAAGAATCTTAGACAAAACGCAGTGAAGAGTCTTAGACAAAACCGCAGCGAGGAGTCTTAGCCAAAACGCAGCGAGGAGTCTTAGACAAAAGCATTGATAATCTTAGACAAAAACGCATTGAAGAGTCTTAGACCAAACACATTGAAGAGTTTTGAGACTAAAAAACGCAGTTAAGAAATGTGAGACAAAAACGGCAATCAAGAAATGATTGGGCAGAGTTCCTCCTAGCAAAACGCAGTATAGGTCATCAATTAGGCAGAACGCAGTATACAAAATGCAGAAGACAAAACGCAGTAGACAATAACCGCAGTCAAGAAAGAGACAAAGACGCAGTCACCCTTTTGAACTTTTTGCTTGGTTTCTTTTGCACACTTGATCCTAGAAGCTAATAACAACAATACAAACAACAATAAAAACATCAACTTTAACACCACAATCGTGAGAATCAAAGAGTGTCAAGAATGAGACCATAAACCTTCAAAAACTAAACTTTTGATCGAATCTAACCAAGAAAACGCACAAACAATCTAGCTGATCATCCCATGAGCTCTGATACCACTTGTTGTCCCAATGTATATATATCTAAACACAACAAATAAGCAAACCCAAATAAGCTTAAGTAGTCTAAAATAAAGGGAAGAAAAGAAAGTGATGAAAATGAAAATTGGAACATTAGATTTTGAGAGAGTGAAAGTGAGGTGGGAGGATTATACACAGTGTTACACACACATATGAATAACCAACAGCCCACCCTCCTCCACTTGTGAGAGGTTTTCTTTATACCATATCCATTATTACTTGCTGCTGGCTTTACTAAATGGGCCAGGCTTGGTGTTAATAACACTTAATTGTGTTTAACCCTAAACATGTACAATAACAGTTTACATTACCAAGCCCGTTAATACCCGACTGCCCAATACATTTAACAAGACCTAATTGACTTAATAAGACCGATGACATTCTTGTTTGACTTAATAAAATTAAGGCTAACAAGTTTCATGATTCTTTTCTTTTTTTCCAGCCTTAAGACTCACGGAATCATGTAATATGATGGATGTGGCGATCTAGGTACTTAAGCAGAAAACCTAGTGAGATTCTTTTGTTCTTTGGTTTCGGGAAGACTTCTTATGAGAACTCGGGGCCATTATGTGATTTACTGCTTTAAAATAGAGTCGTCTTCACCTCATCCCCATCTTTCTGTCTGTTTTTATTGTGTATATGCAGTGTGCAAAAAAGGTCTACTAGGACCCTGATTATCGCCGCCTAGGCGCTACAAGGCCACGAGCTTTGCCGATTTATGTAAAGGGACCAACAGATAAGGTCAACCATGGTCAACGATGATCAACGTGTCAATACTTTCGGAAACCTTTCTAATCTTGCCGGGAAGTAACCAATAAAACTCACCGTAATACTTGTTTGATCACTTATGTAACTGTTTTAAATCTATTACAAGTTGTTTTCTAGAAAACAAATCTTTCCAATAATACCTAAAACTCATCGGCGATACACAAAACTTGCCGAAAATACCTAAATTTTGCAGAAATGCCAATCCGATTAATCCTGCCTAGACCGATATAACAGCTACAAGGGTGGTACGACAGCCCGCTTAACGATTTATGATTTTTTGCAACCTTGCGTATAATGTTATTAATTTCCATGAGACATGATACTATAGCAAAAAGATTTTTGAAATTATAAACGGACTATACTTAAGTGAAACTTGATTTTATTTAAAGTTATGATTTTTGCAGTTTATTGTGTTATTCCGGGTGGTTATCTATAAACTTGCGCGTTAGAAACGTAACTTCCCACGACAAACTTACTCGAATCTTGGTTTAAATTTGTCTATTAAATTACACCTATAATTATTAACTCCTAGTGACCTGCTATGTGTTATTTGTAAAACTGGTTTTTGGACAAATAAAACGGACGTTAAATCTATGAAACTTGTTTTATTATAACTTGATTAGATTTTTGAAGTCTTATGTGTCAACTTGGGTTCGGCTTACATCTGATAATCATGGCCTATAAGGTTTCCCACGACGAGACTTGAAAATATAAATCAACGTAATAATCGATTAAAACTATAAAAGTTTTGTGCTTTTAATCATTATGATGAATCGCTAACTGTCATCGGCTTGATCATGGATCTTTTCCCGCACCACTACATGCTTTGGCATATGAGGCAATTATCGAAAGAACTTGTGTCTTTGGACATATGCAGAAGTATAATATAGGGTTTGATCAATTTGTAATGTTTCCTGCGATATTAACACGCCTAAAACCTAAAAAGTTAACAATTTTTTTTTTCTTAACTAGTGTTACAAAGATGTTTATGCCTCTTTGTACACCATTTTGACACATGCTTTTATAAACTTATATGTATACCCCTATGTGAAAATTTAGACTAATGTCAACCAACTAAGACAAACGTGCATTTGGTTGACTCTCTGGTCAGACCCTATGTGTCTCTCCACATGGCGAATTTTTCAATAGTCAAGATCTATTTGTTAAGTTTTGGTGACCTTAAATCGAGTTACTTGGTCAGACCTAGAGACCCGAGGCATAAGATGAACAAAACATGCGAAATACAATACTATAGGTGTTACTAATGTCATTGTTGTCACATAAATTCTAAAGAGTTGCATAACATGAAATTAACACTCGTCGCACACCCTACTAATCCCTACATGTTTACGACGCTGGTCGGAACCTCCGATAATAAGTGGGAGGACAAGTTGGATCTTAGCTTATTAGTAAATAATTGGGTAAGTTAATTCTTTTAAAAGAATTTAATTATCGAAATACTAAAATTGAACTTTCATAGTTCTGAATAATTGTGTTATAGCACAAATTCGTAACTGAAAGTTTGTTTTTCCTTTTTCAAAAGACAAACATATTCCTCGTTTCTTTGGTTAGAAAAGTGAGACTTACTCCTATAATGTCTTCTCCTTGCTTGACAAATACAAAGATAGGATTACAATGAAATTTTCTTCATTATAATCAAACTCGCTTACAAACTTTTCATCATTACCCTTTTTTCCGGGTTATGAGATAATTAAAAGATAAAATATTTTGTTAACTAGAGACCTAATTTCTATAGCTGCCAAAATAATGACATCTTACACTTATCAAGACAATGTATGAGTTTTAAAAGTTAACAAGAGGAATTCTTAATAAACCGCAATGAGTAAAGAAAATTACTAGAATATCTTATAGATATTTTTTTCTTGGACTCACTTCATTTCTTATAGTGCTAAACACCCTTGGGCTTAGCAGACCGATTAAGGAGGAATTGCATGCTACACATTCAAGTTAATGGAAGCAATGACTTGCTATAGTCCCTCACTACTAAGTAAACTTCATAACTCTGTATTAATACCTAATACAATGATACTTGTACGCATTTTTAAAGAGAGTAGGAAAGTAAATAAAATCCCCTTTATTGCTTTCTACTATAGATTTAACATACAATGTTGACAATCCAGTGGGAGCTTGCGGTTTTATTTAATGAATGACATTCATGTAATGTTGTCAAATTCAATGAGAGCTACAAGATTTATTTCCTTGTTAGTTACCCATATTATTTCTAACTTGCTTTGAAATAATTCATTACTTATCGAATATGAATTACCGTAGTTTTAAGGAAAATTGCATTTGATTTTATAAGATAACACGTTGCCTTTCTGATGTTGCTTTCTGAAACATTATCTATAGAATAATAATCCACAATTTCTTATTAAACATTATGGTTTGAAATCTACTTGTAATATCATGATCCCAATCATATATTTATACAATCGAGACGCGACGTCTTATTATTATCTAATAAATAATGTTGTGCCATACACAAGTGGGAGAAATCTTAAGTGTGTGCAAGGAACAACATATAACAATATGATTATTGGTTTCTCTTGACCGCAAGGTAAGAAAGCTAATAATTCTACTAGGACTTAAACACTCAAGATGTTTGTTCCCCTATTATATTTAAATGTCAAGATATAGTATTAAACTACTTCAGCACATTGACTACATGTTTTAGTCAATATAATCATGGTTAACTATATAATCATAATTATGAAGTGTGAAATTAACTTGAAATTACTATTGAACTCAAGAGTATACGTTCATAATTACTTTAGTTAGTATAATTATGTTTGCTTGTTAAGACATAATTATAAACTCCTTGAATTAATCAATGACTCATAACATAAAGGTAAGAAGTAACTTGTTATGTCTTGTGTAAGGACATAACTTAAATCCTTGAATTACTCCAAAGACTGTATAACTATACATTGAACGTGTAGTTCTGTTTTCTTGTAAACACATGAACATAGAGGTCTTGAACTATTCAAAGAAATATAAGTTATAGCATGCACTTGGTTTTAAAATACTTTGTAATCAATTTGGCTCGACCCAATTGGTAAGTATTTAACCTAAAGAGAATTAAGTTATCTAAGGAATTCTGATGTAGTCTCACAATTCTAATACTCATAGAACACCACATCATTATGGTATATCTAATGTGTTGAAACAAACTATATTCATATTGTTTGATTTTTGATAACTTTAATTGATCTACCTTCAAAATCTATCAAGGTTAGAAATTTACGTGTGTCATGTATACACTCAATATAGTTCAAACCTAGAAGGTATTCAACATTTTTTATTCATGTATTGGGATGAATCCCATTATGTCTTGATTAAAGTTCCTAAATATGTTAATATCATATGAAGCATATTATTAACAAGCCAGAGATGAGAACTGTAAAATGTGTTTTGTGTTTCTAAATTAAGAACAATTTATTGTTGCTTAAATAATTTGTATTTAGAGAATTATCTCTACTTACAAAAGTAAGTGGAAGCATCTATAAATCTTAAAGATATTCAAGAACAAAATACATAACCTTCTGAATTCACTTGTTGATGTCATACTAAGTCTTAACATGTAAATGTCGAACCAAACTTTAATGTAACTTCTCATATCATAAATCAACAAGGATGCCTCATCAATGGAGTGATATTTTAATATCAATGCTGATGAATATAAGTTAGAGGGTCATAGTAAACCTGCTAACTACTAAGATATATTATCACATCTTGAATCTGATAAATGTCTTAGAACTATGAATGACAATATGCCAGTTCTGAAAGAACAATCAAAGTTTTATAGCTTGATTGATCTTCACAAACAATAAAACTGTAATGTTTAGAATGCATTTCTTTTGAAGAAAGGCTCATAAGGGCAAAATCATATACGTATTAATGTCCGACTTATGATAAAAGTTTCTAATCATACTTAAGCAATTGACTGTGATTAAATTTTCTTTTCTACACGCATTAATTATATAAAGATAATTAATTGTCATACATGTTTCCTTGAATATGGAATATGGAAAATAAGTTTTATAACTCTTTCTTTTATGATTACCCATGCGAGGACGGTGTGTAATCGAAAAGGGTTATGAGTTCAAAATAATCTTTATAAAGCATACAAGATAAGAGAATCCAAATGTTGATTAGATCATGCATCTAGGAGGTGAAATCTTAAGTTTAATTACAATATGATTTTTGATTAAATTAAGATAACTCCTGAGTAACACCTGACATCAAGTGGGAGCACTATGTTTTTTCCTTAAAATTCATATGTTGTGTAACATATTGAAAGCATCATTCCATCAAAGCTAGATGTTAATCCTTGAGATTGGAATGAAACTTCACTTGTGAATTTAGGAAATAAAATAAACGACCTTGGAATAAATGTTTATTGAAATAAACATATGCGGTGATTAAGTCCAACACAATGCAATATATCATTGAAGCAAATCTTAAATGGTATATTTCACTGATATAATTTATTACAATGATGGAAACCTTGTGTTTTTAACTAAAGATTCATCATATATATATATATTATATTGTGTATGAGACTGGTTGTTACTTTTGCACAAATGCAAGATGAGCTAACAACAACATTATCTAATTGAGAGTGTTTAGATGACTGTTAAAACAAACGTTTATGAATATATAAGGCATAGTGTTGTTTGTGTACACTGATGCTAGAGGATAATCAATCCTAGTTAAAGTAGGATTTCATCATTTATGATAAATCTGCTAACTAGATATGCTCAGCTAAGAGCATTGTTGCAATACACATTAAAGAATGAGAATACTTCATTTTAAGAAACTGTAAAGATGACTGTCTCAAATAGGTATGTTGATGCCTTCAAATACCACATAAAAGTACTGTTGACATTTCCAAACTATGACCACTTGAAATAGTAATGCAAATTAAAACAATATGACACTCATCAAATCATTCAAATCCCCTCACAATTTGTGAATTTAAAACAAGATTCAAAAATTTTACTTAGATGACTAATTAATTTTCACTTGTAAAGAAAGATTTTAGAGAATGTTGAAAGACATTAGATTTCAACTACTAAATAGTCTTTTAAGCAATCTGTTTTTATTAGTATTTGGATAATTGGGATTGTAAAACAATTTTTATTTTCTAATGAATAAAGATACTTGGTGTTTGTTTTCATTCATATAATAATTTTTATCCTATCTTTGCATGTTTAATCCGTGAATGATATCATCATTCTAAATATGTCCATTGTCGGTTAACAATATGGGAATATTGCTACTTAAGGCAAATGTGAGTGTTGGTTGTATTATTTGAATATATGGATTGTTCCCGCCAAACTTATATGTTATTCATAAGGGATGCATATTGGACACCCTCAAATAAAAAACTTCGATACTTACTTTTTGGATCCTGTCATAGTAGAAGATATCAGAAATGGTTTAAAATAATCACGACTTGAGATCAAGCCTAGTTCTATTATGGTACGATTCCTTTTTGAATGTAAGTCAAACGTTATCCTAAAAAAGGTAGTCATAAAGGCTATTTTTGGAATTGATGTGAAGCAGCATCCACAACACTGTATTTAACAAAGAATTTGTTCCTCCACTTGATATGTGCAGAATGATACCATGGCCCTCCCAAATTAATTAGATAATTGTATGGTCCATACCTAAATGGTAATTTAAGGAAGATCATAATTACATTTGGTATTCTGAATTACCTTCTATACGAGCACTAAAAATTGTTAACTATAAGGAATGAGTTAGGACCCAATATCCATGGTTAAACGATATCGTAACAAGGGATGATGAAAGCAGAAATACAAAACCATTGAGCTCTAGAGAAGTTTTCTTGAACCACATCTTAAGTATTTCTAGTTTATAGCAATGGCGAGTGTATGTTGCTGAGACGTTTCTATTGCTGGTATAAATGAAGTATGCTACGACTACTCCCAAATAGGAGCTGTTGGAAAGTGGGAGTCGGATACGCATGTTATACGACCAGAAATACGTGAGCCTATTGGAGGCACAAACGTTAAGACAAGAAGAGTACATTTATTAAACATTTAATAGATAATTATTTATTATTAAAGGTTTAATATGCTTCACGTAATAATTTAAATAACCGTTAGTTACCGTTATAATTTTATAACTAACTTAACGAGTATTTAAATATGAACCAAAGGGACTAAAATTTGACAAACTACCCAACCATTGTGGGTGCTTCCATTGTGCCAGGCCCCAAGGAGGGATCAAGAAGGGTTTTGAGATTGAATTTTATATAATTCAGAAAAGAATTGTGATAAGAAGGGAATTAAAGGTTTCCTATTTATCTAGATCTTATGGGTTTTTGGTGGCCTAAATATACACCCACCCTAGCCTCATAATCTCTTCATTCACAACCACAAAAACAACCTACAATATTACGGTTAACTTCTCTTCCTAACATTATCAACCAAATTCTCCCTCTTAGGGATGTTTTGGTTCTTCCTCTTTCCCCACCTAGGTTTCGATAACCCTAAAGGGTTTCGTGCGAATCTTTGTTCTCCTCTAGTCGACAACAATATAACGCCTAGACCAAGGGATTTCGGTGTGTTTGGATTCTTCCTTTAGTCGACACCAACAAACCTAAAATTAGGTTTCGGTTCTTAGTTTTCACCTTCAACCGAATTCGGATAAAAACCTAATTAAGGGTTTTTTGATTTTTCGGTTCAACTACCAAGGGTTTTTTGGATTTTCGGTTCAAATAAAAGAAGCCATACACTATCGTGTTGGAGCTCATGTGAGCAACCATAGATGTTGTAACTTAATCACTAAGGATGCCTTAGTTGGTGGGTTTTAGGGGTAAGGAAAGCAATTATAGATGAAAATTTTGCTTGGTTTCCTTTAATACAATGCTCCATTCTTTAAAAGTAGGTAATACTTCATTACTCAGTAAATTGGGGGTATTGACATTTTTTTGAATGGCGATTTATTAAAGAGCTTAGCAAGGAGCTAAAAGCTCAAACGAGATTACATAAGAGCATACAAAGGCCTTTGGAGCAACACCCAAATAAGAATTCTCGCTCTATCTAGCATTACCACCAAACAAAGGAATGATGAATAATTAGATCAAATAAAGACGCCTTCACAGGAATATCGGAGGAGAAAGGAAGCTTGTTCCAAAAATTCCATATAATCCACCATGAGACGAAAAACATGGCTTCTAAAAAGATTTTCACCTCTCCCCTAATCTTCAACCCAACAAACCATCTTTGCCAATCAAAGAACGTGGAGAAACCAATAATGGGACATTTGATTACGCACTTACATCTTTTACCCCATGATCACACTCCTAAATTCATGCAAATTAAATTCGGTAACACACAATGCTCATAATCATTTCACGATTGGTAAATTTTAGATCATATGTTTGCTTAAATGTCTAAAAAACTAATATTAATTTTTATTTTTGCAATATACATAAACATAATTTAAATATATTATCTTGTGTGAAACTGTTAGAGTAATATATGCATTACTATACTACATATCTTAGCGGTTACTTCCGAAACCACAATAATGCAATTTTTTTTGTTTGTCGAACTGATGGTGCTTTATGTTAACGGTCCTCATTTAATTTATTATAATTTGTTACTTTTTTAACTAGAAGAAGGTTACAAAAAAGTATTATACATTTTAGTTTTTAAACATTTTAACCAAGCAACATCAATGCAATGAAATACTTTCATTGCATTCCTTAGTATACCATTTGCATTTCCCTTTCATTTTTTTTCTTTGAACCAAGCGCACCCTAAGTTTCAAGATAAAGATTCTCGTTTAATTGACTTTAGTCATTAAACAAAGGTTTGTAATTCTTACTTTATTTGTGTGTTAATTCTTGATATCAAACTAGATCCATCCGTTGCGTACTCGTAGTAAAAGTGGTTTACTAGTTGTTAAATCCCACAATTAGCTTAGTGAACGACACTCGGAAAACACCCTTAAACTTCCTTCTACATCCTCCACTTAATTGTGAAGCTTTCTTCTTTTTGCTGGCAAAAACCTGCAAATTCACAGTAAGTAGATAATTAACTATACGTCTACAACATAGCATACAGTAAAAAAGTGCTTGATGTTAAATTTTTTCTAAGAGCATGACAATTTATCTGCATTTAAATCTCTATAACATCATACACAGCCGGAATAAATCCTACTGACATACCACTAAACAAAAAGGACCACGCAAGCATGCAATAGAACCCACTTATTAAAAAACTAAACGAAAACCAGATATGAAGGACAACAACAACAAACCCAATCCCGACTGAGCGGGGTAAGAGGGGGGTGAAATATAGGACAGGTCCTTAACCCCTACCACCAGTTAAACCCCGACAAGTAATGTAGGGTAGAGAGACTGTTCAGGAACCTCCCGCCAGAGTAAATGTACATTGAAGGTGTTCAAGAAAAAAGTGAGCAGAATATGAATGACATGATCTGAATCATACAACTAACATTATGCCCAATTGTACAACTAGCAAAAGATCACACATCAAACTATCACACCCCGAATCATCAAACTCATCACAAAAATCACATTAACCAACATCCATTCCTTCTAATTTAAATTCAACATCTTACACCAACAATATATAACACAAACAAGTTAACCAATGTTGACAAGCAGACCTGCCCACATATGTTCCACAGCCACATTCATGTTTGTAAGCCTCATTGATTATTACTTAAATCCAAAATGACATTTGCAACATACTTTCCTACCTACTAACTTAGGGTCTCATAAAACAACACAATCAACAAATTGAAGTTTACACGAAGCTACCCATACACGGTGACCCAATCCTCCTCATCGACGGCCCCATCCACCGAAGAACCCAAAGTCTTTCACTCACGACTTGAAACCCTCTAGACTCCAAACATCGTATTTATGTCCTGACTACAGGTACTTTAATTTCTTGATTTTTATAAAAAAATATCATGCGTATGGCTTTTGGAGTGTTTCTTATATATATATATTAACTGAATTATTAAAAGGGGGAAATCTTAGGGTTCACATATTCATTCTTCTTCCATTTCGTCTCGATTCTCTCATATTCTCTCAAAAACATAATCACCAAATTAATCTAATCAACTGTGTTTAGAATTTTCATCTTCCCCAAAAAAGGTATGTATTGGTCTTTAATTATTATATTTCTATGTTTTCAGTCATTGTTTAATCTTACTTTAAAATTTGGGTTTTGTATATTTAGGGGTTTGATTAATTAACACTCTTTCTTGTTTTATATATTTACAGATGACATCTGAATCTCAACCATCCACTTTTTTGATAAAATATCATCGGGGTGGCTGATTCGTGTTAAAAACACTAGTCGGTAATATATAAGTATCTCCCATAAGATGTAAGAATCAAGTGATGACAAGTGATAATTAATCTTTCGGATGTCGTATCCATGGCGATATTTGAATTGAGATTCACGTTTATGTTGTTCATTTAATGCTTGATTATCATATATTTTTTGTTTTGATTTTAAACTAATGATGTAATAATAAGCTAAATTAAAATTAAGCAATACTAAGCAAATAGTTCTAAATATATATAAAGAAAATATGCTTGTCAAGTGAGATGAAAAGTTCCTTAAGTGTGACTGTAAGTTTATATTGATGAATTAATCCCCGTTTAATAAATTATTCTTTCACAACGTTGGTTTATTTTGAAAATAATCTTTTATCTAGGTATTAATTACTAGATTATTCTTACGGCTTTTGCCCGCTTAAATAACCAAAACAACAATCTAAATAATCCGAAAACTATTAATCAACAAATCCCTTTTTTAATCCACACTTAATCACTTATCATTACTCACTTAACAAGCATATATAAAACTACTCACTAATCATCACAACTAAACTAGCATTAACAATCATAATTATTTTAAACTAATTAAACTAAATCTACTAAGTAAAGAGAAAGGAAGGAAAGTAGAACCCGAACGAAGCTACGAACACGAAATAACCTCCCGATTATATAAACTATTTAGAAAGGATATTTTATATGTCATCCAAATTAATATTAAAAAACCAACCACGTGTAAATAAAAAACCAATATAATAATGATAAACATTCATTATTATATACATTTTGTACTATATAACTATGTTTATCAAGTATGTATCTCAATTAAAGTAACATACATGTTTCTTAAAAAACACCCTTTAATTGAAACCACAATTATAAAACATGTATGTAAATCGTGTTATTTATTATCAAAGAATAAATTGTATTTATTATCAGAGAATAAATCGCATCATTTATTTTAGGGAGTACAATCAATACAAAATAAATCTGGAAATACATTTAATATCATTAATTATCAAAGAATAAACGGTATCATTTATTTTAAGTAGTTTTAAAAGTGTTAATCTAAATCTGGATATGCAATCAATACAAAATATATCGTGTCATTTATTATAGGAAGTTTCAAATTTGACCAAAAATTGTGTTTATCTAAAATACCCAAAATATCCTTAGATAATAAACTGAATTAAATAAATAGAAAATAATTTATTAAATTCTGATTGGTCTAGAATAGTTCTGTAAAGTTCTGCACCTAAAATGGGTTCTCAATATAACACTTCACTATATAGGGCGCGTTATATTGAGAACCCATTTTAGGTGCAGAACTTTACAGAACTATTCTAGACTAATCTAAACCCTTGAATAATATGATCAATGGTTAATAATTCACGATGGCATTTATGTAATTAATTGAAAATCAAATTTGCTTGTAAATATCTTAGTAAGGGTATTTACGGTATTCAACAATTAAAAAAAACATAACTGATATTAAACCACGTAGTTGACTCGATTAAATCATATCCCAAAATAATCTCCAGTAATCAAAATTCAACTACCACAATTCACTCATACAATCAAAATCGTAGACCCTATTTATTTTATAAATCAATAATTATCCAAGAATCAAAGCGTATATACATCAAATCCCCCTTCAAATAACCATATCATCACCTGCTATTGTATAAATAGTCACGATTTGTACTCCTTATTGTTTACAGGGTGAGCTTAATTTCTCTGATTTTGTTTATAATTAAATATTTTTTATGTTTTTTAATTAAATAAACTAAAAAAAATTGTTATTGGGATCAGTTGAAAATGTAGTTTATAAGAAAATGCATGTGTGTTATTGATTAGGGGTTTGGTAAATAGGTATGTTTTGGATATATATAATGTGTTTTATCAGGAGATTATGTTATTTAGCTAAAAATGTATAAAATGATTGAATAAACATATGGTTTAATAGTTTTTGGTAAGATTGAAGTGTTAGTAATATGATGGTTTTGATTGTGATTAATGGAATACATGAGTGTTAAAATCATAACACTAATGAAATTTTATGTATATTTGTGATTCATTGATGTGATATTTGGATGGGTGTAAAAATACAGAGGTGTTTGGATGTGTGTAAATTATTTGATTAAAAATTGTAAGTGTTAAAAAGACAATGTTTGTTTGGATATTTGTTAATGTTGGTATCACCATTATTAGCGTACATGTCGATGAGTGAATTTGACATAGATACATGCTCTTCTTTCATCAAGTGTTCCACAGCATAACCATGAAGAGATCTCCCTAGATTTATCTCACCTATTTGTGAACATGAAGAAATTACGAATACCAAACTATAAGAATCAGGATGGATGCCAAAAGTTTTAACATGTACGCAATTTAGTTATAATATGATTCATCTACAAAAACTTATAACTTGTACGTAATTTAGTTAGAATATGATTAACAAATTTACAATATGATTCATCTACAAAATCAGCATCGTCTTTATACAATTCATATATTTGATTCATCTACAACACTTATAACATGTAAGCAAGGTTTTATGGACTAACAGAATTTATTTTATGTAGCCTATATGATGCGTACAAGTTACATAAAACCCTAAATTATAATCACAAACGCCGATAAAAAGGATGATTAAACAAGATTAAGTTGTATCTGTTATAACTGTCGACATATTTGTTGAAATCTTGTGGTCTACTATAATTACGTTTGAATTAAACCTATGAATTTACCAACTTTAGGTTGCCGTTAAGGTGTGCTATTAGAAGTCTATGTGTAATGTGACTTCGACCGATTTCAAGAATATCTTATTTCATACTCGTTGTTTTATGTCAAACCTTATTATTGCTTTCGCTATGTTTTAATCACCTTGAAATGGTTTGTAAGACTTATCCACTTTTAAATTTATGCAACGAGTTTTATGACTTTCTAAAACGTACCCCTGTGCCAACGGATGTATTTCATGTCGAAACTAGTTTGGGTGATCTTTGGTCGGACACCTACCAGGGCAACTTTATATGGCAATGTACATGCTACCTTCCCATTAGCTTCGGTGTCAAGAGCTTAGCGCAACGTAAATACCTTTCTTTTTGTGAAGTTGTATCTATTATAACTGTCACATATGTGTTGAAATCTTGTGGTCCACTATAATTACGTTTGAATTAAACCTATGAATTCACCAACTTTATGTTGCCGTTAAGGTGTGCTATTAGAAGTCTATGTGTAATGTGACTTCGACCGATTTCAAGAATATCTTATTTCATACTCGTTGTTTTATGTCAAACCTTATTATTGCTTTCGCTATGTTTTAATCACTTTGAAATGGTTTGTAAGACTTATCTACTTTTAAATTTATGCAACGAGTTATGACTTTTCTAAAACGTACCCCTTTAGAGGTCGTTTTCTATGCTTTGTACTTGAGATATGTATGACGTCACGCCCCCGGACGCTTATTCCGACGGGACCCTATTTGGGGGTGTGACAGATTGGTATCAAGAGCCAAGGATATAAAGAACCAGGTAGTTTATCTAGGTCTGGTCTATAACTAGTATATTATCCCTACGTGAATTAATTGTGCCCTTACGTGATCCCATCTTTCCTTACGTAAATGATAATTATAATGTTATTATTTTATGTAATCGATAATTTCATATCGCTCTATATAATTTGCATAATGTATTTTACCTTGTACTATATTTATTCAGTTTTCCCCTGCATAATGCATTGTTGATATAAAGGGATTTATATGAACTGTTGCTTGTGCAGGTCATGGATTTTTCTGTCATCTCGATTTCATTGAACTTATCAGAGAAGAGCATGGGGACGTCCACTGCTCAAGTTATCTTGTTCGGCACGATCCCTACTACCATTCCATCCACTACACCTATTGTTGATTTACCCGTCATTCATGATGACACTCCACTGATACCCACTGATACAACCACTATTTCACCTATTGTACCCACTATACCACCTATTGCTCCTACTATTCAGTACACTTCCTCATTCATTTGCACTGATTCATCTGACAGTGACACTTTTGAGAGACCACCATCGCAGAACCCATATAAGGTCACTGTTGCTTGGTGGAGGAGCCGAGTAGCAGCACGCTCATCACCACCATCACCACCTATTCGTTAGATTTTACCTGCACTACTCGGATTACCTCACCGACTGGCTATCCTTGTTTTACCCGGACAGCCGATTCTTGTTGGTCGACCTTATCGTACCCAGCCTAACGGGTTACTTCAAATGTTGACGGCTAGGAAGAGAGTTGGACCATTACCTACCCACCGACTTGCATTGAGATATACAGTGGATTACTCTTCATCAGATCATTTCACCTCAGATGACTCATTACGAGATTCTCCGTCAGATTCTTCGTCAGAGGCTTCATCAAATTCTCATTCAGACGCTTCATCTGATTCTTCTTCGAGACATTCTTCATCATGTTATGCCATATCAGTTTCTCCATGTGATTCACCAATTGCTATTTCTGCGGGGCCATCTCGCAAGAGATGTAGGTCCCCTACTTCATCAGTACTTGTATCCTCATCAGTGGGCAGAGCTTTATCTCTCGTACGCGCTGACCAATTGCAGCCTCATAAGAGGATTAGGGATTCTAATTTCATGACTGGTTTGAGGTTAGTTCAGAGGAGGGTTATGTACCGTATGTACCTAGAGAGATTGGGTTAGGAGTTGATGTTGAGGATAGCTACGAGCCTTACACTAAGCCCGATATTGATCCAGATGTCTAAGCAGACATCGATGCTTGTATAGCATTTGCTAATGATATTTCAGTTAGAAGGATGGATGTTAGAGTTGAGATTGGGACTGTGGTTAAGGAGGAGGCCGAGTCTAGTGCGAGAGGCACGATTGAGATTAGGGTTGATCGAGTTACTCATCTTGTTGTTTTGGATGACACGGCTAAGCCTGTTGGGGATGATTCTTCTGAGTTAGTTAGTACCGATGGATCTTTAGAGGTTATGCAGAGAGGTTTGGACGTGGTCATTCAGGATATATATGATCACATGGTAGAGATATGGTTCATAAAGAGTCAGAGTTATCGATAGTGTCCAGATAGACAATAACATAGGATTGTGGAGACTAGCCAGTAGAGCGCTGCTATGTAGAGAGGATTAGTACGTTGGAGCGGGATAACATGAGACAGCAGAGGCATGTTATTTGTTTTGAAAGCAGAGAGTTGACCATCATTGCGTAATTAATGTTCGGTATGTTTAGAGGGTATTTAAGCAGAATCGTCGATTCTGATTATGATCGTAAGTGGGTTCGTAGACCTTAAGACTTATGCGAGGAAAATTAGGGTTATCACTCCCAGATTTGTTCTCATCAATGTTCATGTATCGACCAATAAGTATTCGATGGTAGTAGTAGTAGTGTTAGATATTTGATAATATTATCCAACCTTAGAAAATACACGATGTAATCGACCTATATTCGCTGTTATGAAATCTATATTCTTATTATCTATTCTGGTATATTAGTTATCTAATGTCGTTATTCCCTATGTTTTTTCGTAATATGATAATATTATTCTTGATCGTTTCCTTTGTCGTTGCATCTTGTTAACTTCGAATCTTTAATAAAAATATTTAAATTGTTCCATCCAATGTTAAGGTAATTTTGGTCTTAACCTAAGGTCTCACCTCACCGTGAGTGTTATATTGTTGTGATGTAGAACTAAGTTGACTGCTACATGTTTCTAGAATTGACCCAAGATGCAATTAACCGAGCTGGATTGCCAAGCGCTGGAAGAAGCTCTAAAAGCGTATGATCTGCCAGGAAAACCCCGAAACCGAATTGGAAAATATAGGATGACGCAACAAGACGACAATGTCCAAGGCCAGATGTGATATAGAAATGGGTAACGGTAATGGGAAAAATAGTAAAATGGTGATAATTTTGAAATGGTAAACGTAATGGGTGATTAATAGAAATGGAAACGGTAATGGAAATGGAGGATGTACCCAAATACTAGAGAGTGTACCTACCAATAGTTTGTTGAAAATGTCACCGCTTATAATTTTAAGGGGAATGAAAGGAGTATTTGGTTTAACCTGTTGGTTTTGAGAAAATGGAGACGGTGTTCCATATCAGATAATTTTCTTTTTCTATTTTCCTTGCAAAGTAATCAAGGTAGTCTGCATCATGCACCCTATTGGATGGTGCACAACACTTGTGGAATTCTCAACAAAAGGACAGTTTGGAGTTGATGTGCTATGCTAATGAATGTGGAAGGCAACACATAAAGCTAATGACTGAGGTGTATTGTCCTGAGGAATGAGGATTTAGAAAATGAGACAAAATTGTAGAAATTTACATGTACAGAAATGACCCTGACGCATACAAACAACAAAGGTTCCAAGATTTGACTCTGTTGTGCACGTAACATGGTCCCGGAAGAGGAGAAGAAAGGTTAAGAAGTACATTGGAGGTCTTCCGGATAACATTCAAGGAAATGTGATTGCTGGTGAACCTACTAGACTCCATGATGCAATCCGTATTACAAACAACTTGATGGACCAGAAGTTGAAGGGTTACGCTGTTAAGAATGCTAAGAACAAGAGAAGATTCGACAATAACCCAAGAGACAACCGTGGACAACAACAACAACTTTTTAAGAGGCAGAACGTTAATGGTCATAATGTGGCAAGAGCTTGTACGGTTGGAAACAATGTTGAAAGGAAAGCGTATGTTGGAGCTTTGCCTTACTGCAACAAGTGCATAATGCACCACGAAGGGCCATGTACGGTGAAATATGGTAATTGCAAGAGTGTTGGTCACATGACTAGAGATTGTAGAACCGCAGTTACTGCTACCCCTTAGAGGGCCCCAGTTGGAAATCAAACGGGTGTTACTTGCTATGAGTGTGGAAGACAAGGACATTATAGCAGTGAGTGTCCCAAGTTAAGAAACCAAAACCGCAGAAATAAGACAGGGAATAAGGTTGGGAACAATGAGGCTAAAGCAAGAGCTTATGCAATTGGAGGAGGAGGAGCTAACCCAGATTCCAACGTCGTCACGGGTACGTTCATCTCAATAATCGTTATGCTTCTATGTTATTTGACTCGGGTACCGATAGAAGTTTTGTGCCGACTACCTTTAGTGCCTTACTTGATGTCATCCCATCTACTTTAGACGTAAGTTATGTCGTAGAACTAGCTAACGGAAGAATTGCATAAATAAATACTTTGCTTAGAGGTTGCACGTTAGGATTATTAGGTCACCCGTTCAATATTGATTTGATGCCCGTAGAACTAGGAAGTTTCGACGTCATTATCGGCATGGATTGGCTGTCGAGATATCACGCTATGATTGTCTGTGACGAGAAGGTCGTACGTATCCCCTATGGGAATGAAGTGCTAGAGATCCAAGGAGATGGATGTAATAGTGTAGATAAGCCGAGATTGAGTATCATCTCGTGTACCAAGACCCAGAAGTATATGCAGAAAGGATGCCAAGTGTTTCTGGCTCAAGTAATGGAGAAGAAGGCTGAGGATAAGTCGGAAGAGAAAACGACTTGAGGATGTACCGACCGTACGGGACTTTCTGAAAGTCTTTCTAGAAGAGTTGCCTGGACTTCTGCCGACGCGACAAGTTGAATTTCAAATGGACGTGGTCCCGGGTGCTGCACCTATAGCACGATTATCGTATCGTTTAGCACCATCAGAGAGGCAAGAGTTATCCACTCAATTGCATGAACTTTCTGACAAGGGATTTATAAGACCCAGTTCCTCACCCTAGGGAGCTCCGGTCTTGTTTGTCAAGAAGAAAGATGGATCTTTTCGGATGTGTATCGACTACCATGAACTAAACAAACTTACTATGAAGAACCGATAACCACTTCTGAGAATCAATGATTTGTTTGATCAGCTGCAAGGGTTAAAAGTCTACTCTAAGATCGACTTGAGGTCTGGTTATCACCAACTCAGAGTTCGTGAAGAGGATATTCCAAAGACGGCGTTTAGGACTCGCTATGGTCACTATGAGTTCCAAGTAATGCCATTTGGACTAACCAACGCACCGGCGGTATTCATGGATCTGATGAATCGGGTGTGCAAACCGTATTTGGATAAATTCATGATCGTTTTCATCGATGATATGTTGATCTACTCCAAGAATAAGAAGAAGCATGAAGGACACCTTAAGTTGATATTGAGGTTACTTAAGGAAGAGAAATTGTTCGCCAAGTTTTCCAAGTGTGAATTCTGGTTATCGAAAGTGCAATTTCTCGGTCACGTGATTGATAGTGAAGGCATTCACATTGATCCTGCTAAGATTGAGTCACTCAAGGATTGGGCGTCACCCAAGACTCCAACCAAAATTCATCAATTTTTAGGTCTTGCTGGTTACTATCGACGACTTATCGAAGGTTTCTCAAAAATCGCTAGACCTATGAAGAAATTAAGTCAGAAAAGCGTGAAGTTTGATTGGGGAGAAAAGGAAGAAGCTACATTTCAGCTGTTGAAACAGAAGTTGTGTAGTGCGCCGATTTTGGCTTTACCGAAGGAAGTGAGAACTTTGTGGTCTATGCGATGCTTCGCATAAAGGGTTGGGCGTAATTTTGATGCAAAGGGAGAAGGTCATAGCCTACGTATCTCGCCAACTAAAGGTTCATGAGAAGAGATATACCACACATGACTTAGAACTTAGAGCAATAGTGTTTGCCCTGAAGATGTGGAGGCACTATCTGTATGGCATGAAGTGTGTTGTGTTCACTGATCACAAGAGTTTGCAGCATATTCAGGATCAGCTAGAGCTAAACATGAGACAATGATGATGGTTGGAATTGTTAAGTGACTATGACTGTGAGATTCATTACCACCCAGGAAAGGCGAACGTGGTGGCAGATGCCTTGAGCCAGAAGGAAAGGATTAAGCCACTGCGAGTTCGAGCCTTTGTGATGACTATAGGATTGAATCTTCCCAAGCAAATTCTGAATGCTCAAGCCGAGGCAAGGAAGGAAGAGAATTACATAACTGAAGACCTACACGGTACGATTAATAAACTCAAACCTTGTACTGACGAAACATTATGTCTGAACAACAGGAGTTGGATTCCATGTTTTGGTGACTTGAGAGTGTTGATTATGCATGAGTCGCATAAATCAAAGTATTCCATCCATCCTGGATCGGATAAGATGTACCAAGATTTGAAGAAGTTGTATTGGTGGCCCAACATGAAAGCGGAGATTGCCACCTATGTTAGCAAGTGTCTAACGTATGCCAAACTTAAGGCTGGATATCAAAAACCATCTGGATTATTGGTTCAACTATAGATTCCCCAGTAGAAATGGGAGAACATAACAATTGACTTCGTCACTAAGTTACCAAAGATGGCAACCGATCAAGAAATGATTTAGGTAATCGTTGATCATCTCACCAAGTCTGTATATTTCCTACCCATGAGGGAAGATGACTCAATGGAGAAGTTGATGAGGCAATTTTTCAAGGAAGTTGTCTCGAGGCATAGAGTGCCGGTTTCAATTATCTTCGATCGTGATGGCAAGTTTAGGTCAAATTTTTGTCAATCACTTCAGAAAGCTTTAGATACTCAATTGGATATGAGTACAGCCTATCACCCGTAGACTGATGATCAAAGCGAGAGGACAATTCAGACGTTAAAAGACATGTTTCGTGCATGTGTGCTTGATTTGAAAAAGGCTGGGATAAATATTTTTCGTTGGTAGAAATTTCGTATAACAACAGTTACCATACAAGTATTAAGGTTGCACCATTTGAGGCATTGTATGGGCGTAAGTGTCGATCACCTATCTGTTAGGCTGAAGTTGAAGATAGTCAGCTCACTGGCCCAAAGATCATCCATGAGACGACTGAAAAGATCATTCAAATCAAGAGCCGTATTCAAGCTGCCCATGATCGTCAAAAGAGCTACACAGATGTAAGATGAAAACCCCTTGAATTTCAAGTGGGAGATAAGGTCATGCTGAAAGTGTCACCATGGAAAGGGGTGATACGTTTCGGCAAACAAGGAAAGCTGAACCCTTGATATATTGGACCTTTCAAGATTCTTGCTAAGGTTGGAACGTTGCCTATCGACTTAAACTCCCAGAACAATTAAGCAGAGTTCATAGTATGTTTCACGTCTCGAACTTAAAGAAATGCCTATCAGAAAAAACTCTTGCTATACCGTTGGATGAAATCCAAATTGATGACAAGCTTTACTTCATAGAAGAACCAGTCGAAATCATGGACCGTGAGGTCAAACGTCTGAAGCAAAGCCGTATCCCAATTGTTAAAGTACGTTGGAACTCAAGGAGAGGTCCTGAGTTCACCTGGGAACGTGAACATCAAATGCAGAAGAATATCCTCATCTCTTCGCGAACTCTACACCCGTGGCAGAGGTTATGTCTTAATCTTTGAGGACAAAGCTCTTTTAATAGGGAAAGGATGTGACACCGTATAAATATCAGGCCAATATTTTAACCGTTTCCGTTCAGTATTTTGAATTTTATAAGTTATGTGTAACTTATACATTTAACCGGGAAGTTATCTCGTGATTATCTGAGAATCGTTACCGGAAGTGATCCGGGTTGCTAATTATCGTAGTCTTTCGGCAGTTGTCGCATTTTTACATTTCGAGTTGATATTTGAAATTTTAGAATTTAATTACGCAAGTTATGTCATTTTTAAATTTTACGTAAGCCGGGACTAGTAATCTAGACTATCTAGGTTTAATGAAATATCTTCCTAGGATCCCCTATTTGAAGTTTGGCTAGATGAAATTAATTTGAATGATACAATATTAGACCCCCCTCCCCTTGGTTGTAGTTGTCCGCTCCGCCCCACAAACACCAACACCCTTCCAACTTTGTAGCAAACTTGTCTCCTTGATATTTTGGACCACCTAGGATCCTATTTTGGATTCATTTCAAAAGCTAGATACATCCTCATTTGCAAAGAAAACACACACATATCCTCTCTCTTTCTCTCTTTTTCGAACGTCACAAAACACACACACTTCCATAATTTTCAACTTTTGATCAAAACCATTTGAAGAAAGAAGAGTTTGGGTTGATTTGGTATAACCATTTGGGTATTTAAACACAACGTTTGGGTTGTAGTTAGTCCTAATCATCTTCTAATCATCCATTTTTGTAAGTCATCCATTTATCTTAAATCTTGTACTTTTGTGCTCTACATAATGCATAAATATAAGTTGTACAAACGGATTATAAAAATTAAGGTTTTAAAACTACATAAACCTTAAAAGGATTATGATATGTTTTGAAAATAATAAAAAGGAAGACAAGGAAATCATAGTTTTGTGATCGTGGTTATTCTTATGTAATAAAAATCGTAACTTTATGCTTATTTGATGTTCGGCTTATAAATAAGCTCTTGGAGAGCTTATTGGGTTTATATGTAGTTTCGGTCCAAAAAGAAAACAAAGGATGAATGTTTATTTAGCATATTTATTTTTGGCTTATTAATTTCTAACTTATTTTCTAGCTTATTTTGAAAGGACAAAGAGTTAAGCTTATTTGGCTTAACAAATAAGCCCAAATATGCTTAACGGGCTAATAAGCCGCTTCCCACAATCGAAAGCCAAAAACCATGAGCTTAATCCATAAGCCCTATGGTTCGGCTTATTACTCTTGGCTTATTGAAGGCTTATTGATATCTTATTCAAGAATCAAGAGCTTATTTGATACCTTTTTAGCTTATCGGGCTTAACTAATGGACTCATAGGAGTTAAAGAGGTTCGGCCTAACAAATGAGCCCAAACCATGGCTTAAGGCCCACGGTTGGCTTATTGGGCTTTTGGCTTGGCTTATTGAAAGCTTATTAATAGCATGCTAATACGTCGAGTGCTCGTTTGCTTAACAGTTTGCTTATCGGACTTAATGGATAAGCTTAAACCTACTTAATTAGTTTAACAGGCCACGGCCTAATATAAGACAACACACCACGGCTTTAGGCCTACGGTGTAACTTATTGGATAAGCTCGTGTATATCTTATTTGAAAATATCCTAACTTGGATACTAATCGTTATTTATTTTAGACTTTTCGTTTAAGGGATCATCTAACTAGGCTTATTGGGCCTAAAAGCCCAATAAGGATCCAAAAGGGTTTTCGGACTAGTTTAGAAAGCGATTTTGATAGTATAGAGATTTTGTTTGCGAAATGTAAGTTGAAAGTGATTTAAAAGTGGTTTTAATAAAGTCTACAACTTTGGAAAACGTGTAAACACGAACGGCTCAAGCCGAAATATTTATAAATTCTTTATACTTAGAAAATATTAGAAAACGTTTATATCAAAGCATTTAAACTAGCTATAAGGGAATGGGTAAGATCCCGATCAATATATATATATATATATATATATATATATATATATATATATATATATTTTATTCGATTATTACTATATAGTAATATATACGTAATATTACTGTGTACTTTATTTAGTCAAACATTTCAACAACGATACGATCACTAACGTTTCATTTTAGAAAAACATTTAACAAAAGTATTTAGTACACTTATGCATTATTCGTATTTTTCTATTATTTCGATTCTAAATCGAAACCTATAATACTTAGGTCGTGTTCGTGTACCGTCGTTCGATACCGTGTGATTGTTCTTCTAGCTTCTCACTACTTCACTTCATCAATCAAGGTGAGTTCATAGCCCCACTTTTACTCGTTTTGAATATATGTTTTACAACTTTGGGTGAGAAACACCGCTTGTTTTCTTAAACCGGACACAAGTACTTTACGTGATACTTTCCCTTGTTTACGTGTTGCCTAAGTAGCGTTAGACCACTATTTTCCTGTAATATCATGAACCGTTAATTACATTTAACCGACTGGCTGGTTAAGTAAGCGCGAGTGAGTAAATAGATCTATTGAGACAAATAATCCCCATCCGGGTTTGGTAATTCTTACTGGTCGGGTACGACTGATGTACAGGCCAACGGATGTATTTCATGTCGAAACTAGTTTGGGTGATCTTTGGTTGGACACCTACCAGGGCAACTTTATATGGCAATGTACATGATACCTTCCCATTAGCTTTGGTGTCATGAGCTTAGTGCAACGTAAATACTTTTCTTTTTATGAACTTGTATCTGTTATAACTGCCACAAACGTGTTGAAATCTTATGGTCCACTATAATTATGTTTGAATTAAATCTATGAATTCACCAACTTTATGTTGACGTTTTAAGCATGTTTTTCTCAGGTGCATAGCTTGGATTTTCAAGGTGTGCTATTAGAAGTCTATGTGCAATGTGACTTCGACCGATTTCAAGACTATCTTATTTCATACTCGTTGTCTTATGTCAAACCTTATTATTGCTTCCGCTATGTTTTCTTATTGCTTCCGCTATGTTTTAATCACTTTTGGTTTTTAAGACTTATCTACTTTTAAATTTATGCAACGAGTTATGACTTTTCTAAAACGTACCCCCTTTAGAGGTCGTTTTCTATGCTTTGTACTTGAGATATGTATGACGTCACGCCCCCAGACGCTTATTCCGACAGGACCCTATTTGGGGGTGTGACAGCTGTCAACCAAACATATTTCTTCTATGATAAGCTATATTATTACAAACTACTACGTCTAAACATTTACAGCTAAGTCTGATCACTTACCGTGAAGTTTTCCCGCATGCAGTGAAAAACATCAAAACAACGCGTACCGGCACGACAATGTTTAAATATTATGACTAAATGTCTTCAATGACTAAGATAATCTCCTTTTAATAAATTACTTGATAGTAATCAATAATGTTTCAATAAACGCAAATTTTCGGGTTCCGCTTAGAGTTAACAAGAAACGGAGAAAAAACGCAAGTCCGCACTAAATCTAAAGCAATTTAACTATAAAACCTATAGTATGAATATTCAAAGTTTACATAAACATGATTTTACATTCGATAAATACAAGTAACTTTCGGGTTTCAATTCGTTTTCAAAATAAACTACGACACATGATCCCGACACAATACGAAAGTCAAAAGAAAAGCACGGGATTCCCTTATTTCCCTTATCCAACCGATCTCACACAAAGGGGATAACATTCCCACATTGTTGGAAGCATAATCTAGTCCTTTGTCCTTCTTATATTTCAAAATCTCACACACACATTCTCATTTTCACCACAAACCTCAAAACAACAAAAATCTCTTCCTCCTCTCCTCTCCTATTCGGATGAACAAATTCACACACACATCATTTTTTTCAAGATTTATCAAAGACACGGGATCAAGAACGCTTAAGGGTCAAGTTTTAATAGTCGTGGGTAAACAGAAACAACGTTTGGGTTGTACGTTCGAGCTTTAATCCTCATTTTGAAAACCCTCTTTTGTAAGTCTTTTAAAACCTTAAATTCTTGTCCTTTCATGATTGTTATGGTGTTCTAATACTAGTTGTACAAGTTGATCGTTCTAAAAATCGAAACTTAAAAGTTTAACAAATGTTTGAAAGGGTGCGTTTGGTCTCGACGTGGCCAAAAAGGGAAACAAAAGAATGGTCATCTAAATATTTTGGGTATAATGGTAAAATGATATCTTGGGTCAAGTGCTTATTCTTGCTTAATCGAAAACTAGTTTAAAAATAAGCTCATTTAGGGCTTATTTGAGCTCTTGGGCTCGTTTCATGTCTTGGCCAAACGAAAAACAAAGAAAAGAGTCATGGGGTCGGACCATGACTTATCCGGCTTATATTCGTTTTAACTAAGCTTATTAGCTTATTGTATTTTTGTATATGGCTCATTAGCCCACTCGTTAGGGCTTATTTGTGTTTTTGGGCTTTTGTGTAGTCGCGGCCCACCAAGGGAAAGAAAAGGAGACATGGGCTCGGCCCATTTTCATTTTTTCCGGCTTATATTCGACTCATTAGAGCTTATTAGCTTATCATACACTTGTTTAAGGGCTTACTAGCTTATTTGAGGGCTTATTGGCAGTTTTGGGCCAAACAAGCCTCACGGCTCAATAAGCCGAGATAAGTCGTGGCTTATCTTGGGCTTATTGGACCCGTCATGCTTAGTTGACTTATTTCCCAGCTTATTATGGCTTAGTTTGGGTAAATTATTTGGTTTTTGAGCCTATTGAATTATTCGAACTCATATCGGCTTATTTTGGACTTATTAAGGCCACTATCCAATAAGAAAATAAGCTATGGCTTATTTTTCTTATTGACAGCAACTTATTCTATTTTACGACTTATTTTTCTAGCTTATTTTGGCAAACCAAAGGCTTATTGCTTATTCCTAAAGCTTATTGGACTATTTTGAAACTTATTTGGTTATAAAATACACTTGTAGGCTTATTGGGACGAAAAGCCCAATAAGGTATAAAATACCTTTGTTCTCATACTATCGGGCTAATTATAAAACTCTTAGTGGGTCATAAGGCCCAATAAACCAATGGACTCAATTTGGATTGAAATTGGAAATATAAGACTTAACAAATACTATCAGGCTCACATTTGGGCTTTTGGGCCCAATAGGTGAAAAACTTATAAACCTAGATGTCTAAAATGGATTTTCAATTGATTTATGTTTATATAAGTTTAGAATGGTCAAAATAGTCATTTGAAGTGTAATTTGGGTAAAACGACACGTAAACCTAGATTTTGGCATTTTGCCGGAAAGTTATTAAATTGAGAAAAGTGTTGAAATTAAGGTTTGGGAACCTTGGGGAAACTTTCACAAACAAACGGGTCATGTCGAAATTTTGTAAAATAGCTTACCACTTAGCAAATATTTTGAAACTTCATGTTTTCATAAAGTTCGATAAAAGGACAAAACCCCTAATTATTAAATACTAATTATTACTTGGTAAACGATGGTACTAAAATTTGGCCAATAAACTGAAATCATATTTAAACCCACGACACGAACAAATTTCTAAAATCTCGACAAGAAGACAAAATAATAAAATATTATTATTTTAACGCCCGACTAAAGGACGAAAAACACGATTTTTATGAAAAACTCCTAAAGTCTAGCTTATGTATCTAAAATATTATTAGCACTTATATCGAGTATGTTGTATCAAACTAACTTGGGATAATGGGATTAAATTTCGAAAACATGTCCGATTTCTTTTATTTTACTTTCTTTTATAGTTTTGAATGAAGTCTCTTTTATTCTCATTTCTAAGTTCTAATTCGTTCAGTTCTTAGCTCTATGGTTCTTAATTATCTAAGTTCTTACTTCCTCCATCCTCGATCCCTTAACGTTCATTTCGTGTGCGTCTTCGTATTTATTTAATACATCTCACGTCTTTGATATCGTTATTCCTTCTTTGACAAATCCTTACCGGATTTACTTCCAAATTCTTAACATCCTATCCAGTCATGACACACCAATTCAACTCTCATGAGATACCTATGTCACACTTTGACCTAAGTGCATCAAGTCAAATTTCTTAATGAAACCTTTTATAACAATTACACAAACACTTTTACGAAATTGAACGCAAACGCTTGTACGATAGGTTGTTATCATAAAACATATTACTAAGGTAAAACTCATTAATAGGTCGTTGCCGGGTACCGATGTGCACTATTCAGAGACCATCTATTTTAGCTACTATCATCCTATCTGAGGTGAGTTCTCGTAGCCCCACTTTTTAAACACTTTTCCGTTGGGGGAAAATGATACTCAAATACTTTTCAATGCTTTTCATCTGTGCAAAACTTCTATTTCTTTTGGACAATGCTATGTTCCTATGAATGCTATGTGAGTGACATGAGGACTATTGAAACAAGTTATGCGGAACAAATCATTTTGTGCATGAGTTCTATGTGAACTATTATGCAAGGACAACTTTGCCGATCTAGGGTTAGCTCCAGCTGGTAGGCGATAGGTTTAGAGGACAATATGCGTGTGGAACGCTATGGATTGTTGATTGGGTTGAATGCTATGATATCATGTGATTCTATGTAGTATTGCATACATACTGTTTTCATATTGCACAATTGTCCACTACTTAAATTCTGGCACAACAACTGGGTTTACTCCTAAACCTACGAGCTCACCAACTTTATGTTGACCCTTTTAGAGTATCATTTTCAGGTGTGATCAGCTTTTGAACAGAAGGTAAATGGAGTTCAAGTTTTATCATTGACTAAGACGTTTTCCTAAAGACATTCATAACTTGCTTTCAAGACCGTATTAAATGTAATAATGTAAATTAAACTCCTTGTAACAAATCACGGTTTATCTTGTATCTTGTGCAATGTAATCATATCATCGTGCCTCGTGTTTCCGCTCTTAGCGGAGTGTGATATGTAGAGTTTTAGCTTAGAATGTCGAAAACAGGTTCATATTAAAGGTATAATACCTGTTGATTCATTTTGCAGCTTGTTAGCCTATGACCATCGTCACACACATGTCAACATCGTCGCACACTATGAACAGTGGCAACGAAAGAAGTGGTGGCATCGAAGGAGCATAAGCCAAAAGTATAAGCAAGCCCGATAACATTAATATTTTTCAAGAAAGCAAACACATTCTTACACATACATCCCAGTGGAAAAAAGTAGGACTAAACCGCCACAGATACAAGCCTATCAAGCTTGCCACATTTACTAAAGAGTAACCACGGTCGTTGGTCACATCGGCTGAGAGCAGAGCAAGACCATCTTCTTTTCTAATGATATTTACGATACGGCTCCCTCCCCCACGTAGGTGCTTCTCTCACAGGTTCCATGGCTACCTTGTATTGAAATACTTGCCGAATAATAGGTATCAACCCATCATGGCTGCAAACACGAACTCGTGATTCCCCGACAAGATACGGATAACTTTCACCCTCAATGATCCAGCAACGCAACACATAGCCTACAATCCTAACGAAATAACCTTAACAAAGCCAGATACAGATGGAGTAAACCAGGGGTATGTAAAGTTTTAGTTTTTAATATTAATCCCTAAAATACACGTTTCAAACAACATACTCCCAAGAGCGTACCATACGGCTCCCTCCCCTACTTAGATGCTCCTCTCACAGGTTCCATGGCTACCATATGTTAAATTTTGTGCCAGATAAAGAGGTATTAACCCGACATGGCTGCAAACATGAACTCGTGATGCCCCACCAAGATATGGATAACTTTCACCCTCAATGATCCAGCAACGTAACACGCAGCCCACAAACAACTATAATTTTCAACCCAAACACCCTAAATCCAACAATACCAACCCCCAATTCCAACAAAACCAAAAAACTATAACCATTCAATAACTTTCCATGGCTACCATGTGTTGAAATACGTACGGGATAAAGAGGTATCAACCCGCCATGGCTGCAAACACGAACTCGTGATGCAAAACCATTATGGTCTTGTAGTACACGTTGTACAAAATGTCCACCAAACTATTCAGAACATAGTTGTGACACAAGAAGTCTGAATGTTTCCATGCTTCCACAGATTGAACAACATGTGATTAGAGGGTTGACCTTCTTTAGGAGGTTCTACCTGAGGTGCAGTCTCCTTTAAGAACCGCGCAAGGTTCAAAGTAGTGAGATAGAAGAACATCTTCTGTTGCCACCTCTTAAAATTCTGTTCATTGAATTTTTTTGGTTTTTCAGCATGATTGGCAGTTGTGTTGGTAACCGGCGCACCAATTACATTCACAGGAGTAGTCATAGTATTGTCGTTTGTCATCCTGAAAGATCAAACACGAATAGTTAAATAAACTATTATAAGAAATTCAATCGTCATTTCTACAAGCTTTACCGGATATGCTTCAAAGAAACTCAATCTTGGTTTCAATGAATCAAATAGATTAGTTTAATATAAACCCAATCTTGGTTTCGATATAAACTCATTCGAATAACCGCTTTTAAAGTCGTTATAGATCTGTAATACCAAATCTGTAATTAAAACTTGTTTGTTTAAACTGATTTCCAAATAAACTCAATCTTGGTTTCAACAAAAAACAGTTTATAAATATAAAATCTGTTAATAGTATTAATCTGATTTTAACAAAGTGTTTTTAATTTTGTTACACGTAATCTGTTTTAAGATTGTAGGAAAACATGTACACTTTTATTATATATAAATCGAATTGCAATAAATTAAATTAACAGTAAATGCAAAACAAATTATAAAAACAAACAGAATTGGGTAGAAGCAGAAGACAAACACTATATAACGACAATTAGAAGAAAAATATAAAACGTCAAGGCACGAGGCTCGTGTTTAACACGATTCCTTTAAAATAGATTCGTCGTCTGTTTCCCATGGTACAACGGCCAAAGCAAATGCACTGCCGGACGTGATAAACTTGCCTAAAAGATCACGGAAAAGACTGCGTGTTTCTGATCGAAGGTTGCTGGAAAACGTCTGATAATAGGAGCGGCATTTTTTCTGTGTCTAAAACTGAGTGAGAATGAGTTATATTTATAGTGAAAACCTAATTGGTTCTCAAAGAATAAATATTCACTATAAATAAACAAATATCTTTAAAACTAACACAGATTTGTATATCCTTTAATCACACAAAATATTCTATCAACTTCTTCAATAAGTTTTAAATATATTCTTAAAACAGATTTACAGAAATCTGGAAAGGAACCCAAATCTGGCAGCAAAAAGATTCGCACATAGGCAAAGTTTCAGAGTTGCATTCGTGTTCGCAGGTAGTGCAGACTCGCATGAGTTCACAAGCTTGGAACCCATTTTGGCCCAAAAATCCTAAAATCTACACCCCCTGCTCGCGCACGTAGGTGGTTGAGTAAAACCAACCAAAATAATTTGATAGCCAATACCAAGATTTCTATATAAACACCATCCCACTTCCTTTACTAGGCGATGTGGGATAGACATTTTTCTCAGATTCTGTGTTTCAAGTGTCTTATCTCATTCATATTAACTTCATTTTGGACATACTTTAGCTCGTTGCGAAGCTCTCTTCAAGGAGAACACAAAACTACTAGCTAATATAAATATATATAACATATACATATATTAAATAATGTCCAAAGTTTGCAAAAACTCATTTTTAAAATGCATTTTTCCAATATGTAATGGCTAGATCGTGGTCACGATCGACCTCCTAAAGGGATGCGTGTCACCCGTTACACCCCCTTGTCGACGCATCGCATGCCAAAGAAAGAGAACTCGAACTTATTTTAGACCGAGTCGTGTGGAAGAAAAAGCACCCCAATTTCCACTTTTTGACCATTTGGTCATTTATTAAAAAAATCTAAGAATTAGAAAAACTTACCGTATAAATACCCCAATACTTTTCCAATTTTATACACACTTTCAACACATTCTTTCTTATACACTCTACACATATCATCTAAACAAATGGAATTCAATCTATATCTTTACATCCTCGTATGATGAAGAAGATGAATTTAATAGTAGCGATCTAGAGTTTTTTAAAGAGACCGTTATAGTTTTGCACGCTTCTAGTTCTACAGTCCCAAAAACCTGACTAATAGAAATACGATACATAGAGATCGTTACGGTGCTCATTATCGTCTAGTGACCGCTTACTTCTCTGGAAACTCAATGGTTGACCCTAAATTATTCCATAATCGATTTTGAATGAGCCGATCACTATTCACACACATTGTTCAAGAAATAACTGATAATGTGTTGTATTTTCAACATAGTAGTTAGTGATTTTACGGGAAAACATGGCACTTCGTCATTGATGAAATGTACATGTGTAATTTGTCAATCGGCATACGTCACCGTTCCTGATGCTCTAAACGAATATCCGCAAATGGGTGAGAATACATTTTGTGATTCTTTAAACGCTTTCTGTAAGGCTATTATGGACTTATATAAAGACGAGTTTTTGGGAAGGCCTACATATACTAATGTCAAAAAACTCTATGCTTTTCACGAAGAGAAACATAGGTTTTCTTGGATGTTTGGAAGCATTGATTGTATGGGTTGATCGTGGGCTAATTGCCCAAATGCATATCGTGCTCAATATTGCAGGGGTGATCACAGTCCATGTGGAAACATAAAGGGGGGGTGAATACATTCTCGTTTATAAACTTAAATTTATCATATCAAATAACCGATCATGTGTGATGCATATGATAAGTGACAATAACAATTCTACAACTATAAAGATAGTATAAAGCATAAAAGAAAATATATCACCACAAACGTAAACACAATGCAAATATAAACGTGAACCGATAAGTAAAAGAAAGAGCAAACCGGACATGATGATTTACAGTGGTTCGGTTACGAAGGTCCTCTTCGCCCTATTCCACTCCTCGAGAGTTACTTCACTAAGTCAAAAAAGCTCCATTCTTATCGGAGAAAACCTTACAATGTCGTTTACAATCTTTACTGTACTAAGTTGGATATCGAGTTCTTCTTCGGGTACTACCCAACCCGTTATGTTTTATGGCTCAAACATAACAAACCTAATACTGTTGGTGCCTAGGAATGTGATATAAAGTTTATCAAATTAGCCTAATTACATTTTATGGCAACGAAGTGAGTTTTAAACAAATATATATAAGCAATATAAAGAACAAGTTTAAAACACGCAAAAGTACTTTTCAACGTATAGACTTTTATTATAATCAAATAAAGAATCTATGACACACCTTGCTTGCAGAATAGAAAGGTGGTTGAATGACAATTGGTGTGTTATCTCCTTTGAACTTATTCTCTAACCAAAGTTATGAGAAATAAGAAAATAAACTTGTTATGACTAAACTGAAGCTTCAACTTTTAGTAGTACGAGTCAGTTTATTTGAGAGATAAATGAACTCTTCAATGTGTATCACATTAATTGGAAGAGATGGCATTTACTCTGGGAATCTCTTTCCTTTTAAAGGAAAAGGGATTATGGTTTACAAGTTAACCTAATACACATGTCAAGCATTAAATGGGTGGTTGAGCTACCATTTAATGTACACATGCTTTATAGTACCAGGTACAGTCCTTAAAGAAAATTTGATGTACTTATATACCAACTTTAGAAGTAACATTTCCCAAGGGGATTGCTTTATTCCTTTTGACATAAAGCAATCATTTTCCCGCCTTGTAAACCTTCTAGAAGTGAAACAACACGTTTCAACTTCTGTTAAGGAGATAAACTACGCACGGCTTGGAATTGTCAACCAAGCTGAACTGAAGCTCCAACCAAGGGCCTTCTTCAGTTTCGGTACCGCTGCATGCACTGAAGTGAAGATACTTCCCAATATTCTATGGACCTAAAGAGCTATCGCTGAAGAAGCTTCAGCGACTCAGGCTGAAAGACTTCAACTTGAGAAACACTTAGGGGGTTTTATGTTTAAATCTACTAAAAAACTAAAGGGATCAGAAACTGAACCCAACAATCTCCCCCTATTTGAATATACAAATAGCCTAAGTTAAAATCAATTATAAGTGAGCAAAACAACTTTTTCTTACACAATTAATATAGATTGAACAACATAAACTGATAACCATTCATTCTAACTTTTATTACATTACATTTACAAAAGATAAAGTTATTACAAATGGTTTCCATTCTATTAAAAAATGTTAAAAAAAAATGTGATGAAAACTGTTTAAAACTTGCGATCGTCTAAGTAAATAAGATGACAATAATTTAAAAACCGAGATTGATATTAATGTATAAATCAATGATAAATGTATTATAGATGAGTTTTTGAGCTAAAACGGACCTTTATGGCGCTTTTTAATAACGATAATTGAGATCAAAAACTGAACATGGGATTCGGAGTTTGAATGTTGAAAGGTTAGACTTTGTTTACAAAAATAACAAATTATATTTTGACGACGATTTTGAGTAAAAAACGGGACTTAAATCCAATAACGAGTAAACAGAGTGAAATCGGAATAATTACACATTAGTCGAAAAAAAGTTGAAATTTAATAATTTATTAAATCTGACAGATTAATTTAATTAAATGATTTAGCACGTTCGATCCGTTTTCAGCCTTCCCGAAACACGAAAGGTTATTCGAAATGGCGATTACTTTGCCGCAGGATTGTCAGTTTTAAATTAAACAATAGCGGTCCAAAACTAAAGGCCGGTTGATCTATTATTTCAATTAATTATATTTAAGACCAATGTTCGGTTCTAAAAATGGAAGGTCTAAAAATAGTAACTTTTGGTAAATATTCGACATAAGTTATGATTGGACGGAAAACAATATATATACATATAATATACTAAAGGTTAAGGTTTAAAGACGCGCAAGTGGATTTCTCATCACATGTATTATGTATGTAAACATATAAAAATATGTATGATTCGTCGTTCCGATGTACGCATCGTTGATCTACTTATTACGTGTTAAAATCAAGCGACATAATTATAGGTCGTTGTCGAGATCGATGCAGATTCGGATTTGTGGATTTATTTGGATTAGTTTGATCGTGGTCATTGATCAAGGTGAAGTTTTCATAACCTCGCTGTCCAATCTTCTGAATGTTTTATTAACCCTCGAGGGAAACATGCTTGACTACAAACTCTTATACGAACTCGTTTTACCTTTATACAATGTGATGTTTTTAAAGGATATATTGAGTTTATAGCCCCAACGTTATTACAGGTTTACATAAAATTTTGGGGGTGAGAACAGCATTTTGTTTGCAAATCTGTTTGCAAACCTAAATTACAAGGTCGATTTCATACGTGTTTTACATGAATGCTACAAACTCATTTACATGGTATGATTACCTGTTTGGTTTTACATACTCATTTTATATCTCGCAGGACATATAATACTTGGTTAAATTTTTGAACGTAAACACATACTATACATTATAGATTACGGCATACTAGGTTGCATGAAATGTAAATCACTTAGAGGGTGAGCGGGAATGTTATAAAATAGATCTATTCGGGATTGACAATCCCCGTTCGAGTGATTAGCTATCGCCGAAACGACGTATAACATGTCGAAACACGATTGGCTGCCCTACAGGGCCAACGACACAATACACAAGAATCTCATTACTTGCCCGGGTTGTTTCATTGAGGGGACACCAGTGATGGGTACTCAAAGGTTTTTTTATAAATGCCTGGGTGTTCTTGGAGGGATACCTACGATGGGTACAATAAAAACTTGTGCCTAGAAAAAAGTGCATACAATACAAGTCTACGACATAGTTTCATGAACTTAGAGAAATTGTAATCATGTTAATATACCCACTTGAACATTTACGTTGCCGGAAATAAAGAGCCATACTTACTTTGGACAATGCGGTCCAATTAATCATACTTACATTTTTGAAGGACATTCAAAGATTTAAATGGTCATACACACTTTACAGAACTTTGGTTCAACATTTGTATTTACAAAAATCTATGAACTCACCAACTTTAATGTTGACACTTTTAAGCATGTTTTTATAGGTGAATTAAGTATGCTTGGATTATTTTGATGAGCATTGGAGTTTATACATTCAAGTTTTTCATGTGATGCAATTATGGTACAACTATAATTTTGATTTTCAAAAATCCACGATATTTGTTTTACACACGACACAAGTTAGAGGTCGATCTCTTGTACCTAGCTAGGAATAGATATGCATTATCATTATACACGTTTTGTAAGCACATTAGGGTTTACTTAGTGTATAAAAGCAACCCTATGACATAGTTAGAAAAGAACTTCAATTAAAAATCTCATAGTTAGTTATTCTGTAACCTAGGTAGAATATTATCAATCAATATATTCAAAGTTTAGTATTCATTGTTCTTCTTAGTATTACAAGTTAGTTTCCGCATAACTTGTAGTATTTATAATCATAGTTTCTGTCTTAGTAGTTTTGGATTTATCCAAGGTTACTAACCTTTACACAAGCTAAAGGAAATCAAGATCTATTCATCGGGATCAACAAGTGGTATCAGAGCTTGTTGAGAAACTCTGAATAAGAAGAATACTAGATCTACACAAGATCTCATTATCAAGAAGAAGATATGGAATCATAGTTAGATTCTACCCAAACAGTCTCTTCACTAAAGCTTCTTATGCTTAAAATAGGAGACTATGATCTCTGAAGCTTAAGGATGGAGCAATATCTTACTCACACAGATTATGCTCTTTGAGAAGTTATTGTGAATGGTGATGCACATGCTGTTGCATCAGCTAGTACTGAAGGTCCTATTCCTCCCAAGACTGCTGAACAAAAGATAGTAAGAAAGAATGAATTAAAAGCAAAGAGCACTCTGTTGTTGGCCATTCCTGATGAGCACCTATTGAAGTTTCATGGAATCAAGGATGCAAAGAGCCTATAGGAAGCTATCAAGACTAGGTTTGGAGGCAACAAAGAATCTAAGAAAATACAGAAGACTATCCTGAAGCAACAATATATTTTTCACTATTTATTTTTTTTCTTTTCTCGTACGCATTCCTTTTAAATTTTAAGTGTTAAGTTAAATCCGTGAACTAAAATCGAACAACCAATGTAAACAAGTACCACCAACGAATTGAGTGTTTTCGTCAAACAAGCAATATATTATTTTACGAAAGTAATAATTAACTTTTTAAAATTATTTTTATCAGATACGTAAAGTGTATACGTTTCGCGATAAATTGCGTTTAGGCACTCCCGGAACCACCAAAACTTTTCTACGCTTCAACAAATACCCACATTTATACCCAATACATAAAAATTACTAAACATCATCACTTATATCACTCCTTTGCCGAAAATATAGCCATTTATACAAGAAAAATAATGAAACCCTTTCATTTGGTCAAAGTGCACCATACTTCATTAACACTACACCTTACCTAGTCATTTCATGTCTCTTTGACTTGGACCAAGACTAATACCATCCCTACACCATACCATGTTCCCTTGACTAGAAATACTTCTTATATACATGTATCTAGTAAGAGATGTCATGCAAGTAACACTTGGTAAAAATTCAACAAAAATCCCTCCCTTTGCCTCTCTATATGCTACGGCAAGAAGCAAGCACCCAACACAATCCATACAAAATTTTATTCAACCTATACACATCTATGCACATCCATTCTAAGATATCCTAAGGTGTTTCCAAGCATTGGATTACCTTTTTCAAGTATTAATCAAGAAAAGTGAAACTAGGGTTTTAAAATGGAAAGCTAGGGTTTTATATCTAAACAAGGGTTTAGATACTTTGGTTCATCATCTTACATCATAATAAGGTTATCTAAAAACCTTCATGTCTTTACTTTCATCATTTTTATATGTTTACATGTTTTATATAACTATATCACCACTTAGGATTTTTAATATGTAAAACGAATTATCACTTATGTTTATGAATTTACACACTTTTCTTATGTCATATTGTTATATATATCATGGAAAAATGGATTAATAAATATGTTGACATGTTGTTTAAGTATAAACATGATTTTGTATAAATTTGGGTTTATAAAGTTAATAAAACAAACTCTTTATAAATGAACACACTTGGATAATAAAAGGGTGATTTGATTTCGACTTCATACAGTAGGTTTGACATTACATAAAAATAATACGCCTCATGACGATTCCAAAATGATAAGAAACTCGAAAAACCGATTTATAACGAAAAAGATACGTTAGTTACGAGTTTACGACGAGAAATACTTTTATAAAACTATTTTTATAAAATTTACTATTCATTACAGAAAGTGATATTTTTAAAACATCAAAAATATGATATAACTTTTAATTACGAGATCGTACTCGAAAGAATCGTTAAAAACGGAGCTATAACGAATAAAATACGACGTTTACGAGTTTACGATAACAAAAACTATAAAAATAAGTATATATCTGTTATGAACAGTAAAAATCACTATTCATCAGAAAAACTAAAATTTTAAAAATGTTATATTTTGATAACTCGACTTAATACGAAAATGTGGGCATAAGAAACGTAAGAAACGGGCTTAAAACGAGAAAGTTACGCATTATTTTCTAACTTGTGCACTATTTCCTGAGGTGAATAGTGTTGGTTCGTTTTTAAAATAAATTTTTGCGAAACATTTTAGAATCATTTATATAATATTTATACATGTCTTAAACTTTATAAATATTATTTTACAAAGACAATTGAATTATATATTCGATTATACGAGTTCAAATACACGAATAATATTTAGCAAATGCAATTTAAATATTATTTCGCAAACACGAGTAGACGGTGATGTAGCTATATAGAATCATACGTTGTATTAGTTATCAAAGTACTATATTACTAGGGAGTTTCATAATGAGGCCTCTTCGGATGGCGTTTCGACGAGTTGTTGGATTTACGATTTAAAGTGTCCTAACTCCTCGAACGTCATGTCATGACCTCTTAAATTATGATAGCCCGAACGATAGTACGATGTAACAACAATAAGATTATATTCAAGTACTCGGTACTTATACGACCTATATTGGATTAGGTTGCCTTCGGATTCCTTCGTGACGCATTTTACGCGATTTCCCATTTTGAATACTTGTTGATCTTCCATTCCACTCATAGGTGAGTTATAGCCCCTTTTTTTCTACAATTGTTTACTGAATCTACGGGCGTGAGATTACATTGCCCTTGTTTTACATTGGACACAAGTGTTTTTCAATGTGTGTTGCTATCCTGGATTAACTGCACTGAGTATTAGTTGCTCTAAGTACCTTCTCTGCCACTTAAGTCCCATATTATCATGACACCGTCAGTTGCTAGTGTCGTTAGATGCTGACGAGTGTTGTGGATAGATCTATCGGGATTGACAATCCCCACCTTTCTTTGGGGTCACAAGCTGACTTATGGTGCATTGAACATTTGAGATATTACTTTCTGGGATGTTTGGCAGAACATCCTACTTTTATGGGGCATTTCAATCTATTGATTTAAGTACGTTAAGGTTTCGGTGTCTTGAGCTTAGTGCAATGATATAGGTCTTTGGACTCTGATTGTGTTTCAGAGTCTACTGTTACTTCTCTGTCTTTGTGGGTCCATCCTTTTTAACTTGATAAACTATGATTTCAACTCAACCTTTGTGTTGACTTTAGCTTGTGTAATTTCAGCAATGGTCTCTAGCGGTTATGAAGATTGGACGGGGAGCCGTGGAGGATAATCCATGTAGAGACGGTGCAATTCTGTGTTTTATCTAAAAGTTTATGCAAACTTTTATTATCTTTAAAAACTTAAGTCATCTTTTGTATTTATGCTGGCTTTTGTTTAATTATGAAATGTTTATGACTTTTAAAACTTATGGGAACCTAATGTCATGAACTCTGGATATTTTGACTACGGCATCGATGAAATCTTATCTTAAAACGTCCATTTAAAGGTCTGTTTCCTATATCTGATTAGTTGTACTTTGACGTTAGTCACCCCAATGTTATCATTCGCTGCTACCTGATTTGGGGGTGTTAAACTGAGACCACTACCCTGAACCAATTCCCTATTGGTTGATCCATTAAGTTGTTGCATGATTGGGTTCTTATTTGATGTTACCACTTGGTCCTGGCTCTGCTTCTAAGCTAGAAGCACAGTGTGCTAGCCATTTCCATTCTGTCACCAAACTCCTTTATGGACAGCCTCAATCAACAACCTTTACTGGGTCTAGGGGAACCACTTAGACTTGAGGAATGATCCTTGGTTTGTCCCGACATCATTTTGATATGCCTAGATGATTTTGATTCTTTTAACATACTTTTGATATAACATATCCTTCCATCCATACTTGACTGCATATTGACATAATAGGCCTCCCCTCAAACAATGCTTCAAGAGATAAGAATTTGCTCAACAGTTGTAACTTTGGCACCTATGTCATCTCAACAGCATTAACTTTTTCCTGGCAGTAGTAATTTTCTGCCTAGCAGTATTAACAGAAGTCTAACAGCATTAACTATGTCTTCAATAATTATACAACAACGTGCCTCTATTCATCACAAGCACACTAGAAAAAACTAGATAGACATGTGAGAATTCATAAGGATCCATATTTATGCATAACCCATGAATAAGAGTTAAAAACTGTGAACCAAGATCATGAACTTTCTCTCAAACATTTCTTCAAAGGTGAAGCACTCATCATCAGGTATTCAATATGCTTTACCTGCAGATTTAGTCCATAGCACAAAAATACAAGATCCAAAGTATTTTCTTATTGACAGCATTAAGTATGACTAACAGTTTTAACAAGCAGTCTTAAGTATAACTAGCAGTTTTAATTATACTTAGCAGTACTAATTGAGAAGACTAACAGTATTAATCCTTTACAAAACTTTTACAAAACATAAAGAGATATAGACATTTAAGGATTAAGCATTCCAATACTTGAGACCAAGTACTGAAA
>BQNB010050017.1:0-41735 GCA_026074375.1 Tanacetum coccineum | reverse complement strand
CATGCAAGCTTATTTTATGATTCCAAATGATATTTTCAGGTTATAGCTTATTAGAATAAGCAAAAATAAGAAGTTTTAATGTAACAAAAGTTTAGAAAAAGGATCCGTTAGCTAGAAAATCAAAACGGTCATTTTTAGGGTTTTTATAAAAAACACATGGGTTTGAGGACTCAAAGCTTCAAACAAGAGTTCATATATGATTTTAAGAGTATTAAGAACATTATTGTACATAATATAAGCTTATGGAACAAGATCTTAGGCTTACTTGAGCTCAAATGGTTCGAAATGAGGTTTTCGGGTTCGTACACCTAGTAACGAATTTAAGGCTTTGTTTTTCTTGATTCTTAGCTTCTATTCTGAGCTTAGGGACATCTCTTGATCTTCTGTTGCTGATATGGAAGGCTAGAATTCCATTTGAGGGTATGAGATGAGATGTGTGGGATGAAATAAAATATGGTGTATGTTTCTTGTATTTATAGACTCAAAACCCTTAGTTCTTAAGTTTTCTTGTTATCTAAGGGATTGATAAGTGTCTAGGCTAGTTAATGTGACTAAGAGGGGCTAGTATAATGAGTATTATAAGCTAGAAACTAGCCATGAAGTGTTGGAAAGGTGTTTGGAGGCCAAAGAGGTGATCAAGGTGCTTGTAAGCTACTTGGTTGCTTGCTTAGTGATGTCATAAAGGTACTAGGGTGCTTGCTTGAGGTGCTTGGTTGCTAGCTTGGGTGTAAAATGGGTAAAAATGGAAAGAAAATGGTGCTGGGTTGGTTTTTCTTTCGGGTTAGGATTTAGGGTTTTAAAATATTGATTAGGGTTAAGATTATGGATAGATTAGGGTTTAGGAGTCATGAATTAAGTACTTGTACCTTGTGTTAAAGTGGTGTAAAGTTTAAACATGGTTTAGAAGCTTAAATGACCTAATTAGGTTTTTAGGCATGATTAGCTTGTACATTGTGTGTTTAAGACTTGTACATTGATTTAGAGGGAAAATATAATTCAAATATTGTGCATTGTACACTTGTACACATGCTTTAAGGTTTGCACATTTATTTTTATATGTATACATTACATATAATTTGGGTTTTGATGTAAACGTTAACGTTTAATGCTTGTTTTGATATAACGTTTTGAAAAGTACGTTAAATGGTTAATGTACTTAGTAAAAATGATATTAAGATATAGACTTTACATATTTGGATGTTTATATGATATAAACATAGATATAGATGGCATTGATAGAGGTTGCGTGAGCTCGTTTACTTTAGAGATGCAAGTTACGTTGCATAATGAGATAAAGCAAAAAAAATCCCTGTAAGAAGGTGATATATTTATAATAGATGGATATTACATTGCATCTAATATAATAGATGGATATTTACATTGATGAAAATTGCAGGTTGTTATATGTTTTGGTTGTAATTCTGTTTGTCATACATACTTTTCTGTTATTCTTCTTAGTGGTATAAACTAGATTTCGCATAGTTTATATCATACACTCAAAGTTTCAGTCTTAGTACTTTTGGATTTATCCAAGGATACTAAACCTTACATCAAGCTAAAAAGTTTAAGATCCTTTCACCAGGACCATCACTCTCCATGTGTGGAGAGGATTAATATACTTACATGAGATGGGCCGGGCTGGGTTTTCCTTGGGCTTTCTATAAACCGGCCTAGTTAGCTTACTAGTTAATACATGAATTTGTCTAACTATTACAAAGGCTCGTGAGATCGATAATGATCATCATTTCACTAAAAACTGAATTCCTAACAATCTCCCCCTAAGGGACGATCATTGAGATCTCATAAATGATCAACACTTTCTGAATTCCTAACAATCTCCCCTTAAGGGGTGATCATAAAGATCTCTCCTTGTGACCTTAATCATTAATCGTTGAAGCTTTTTGTCTTGATCTTGAGTCCTTTTTGTGTTATAGTTGACCTTTTGTCTTGCATATTTATGTAGTGTGTTAATACAAATAATGTCTAAAAATGTTATTTATAGTTTTCGACCTCTCATTGTTTTGATAATAACAAAATGTAAAAACATTTACGATAAAAATAAACGTTTACAAATTATTAAGTGTGAAATTTTATTTCTAAGATTAGTGATCATTTAAGGTATGGATAAACAAAATCATTAAGCATGATTAGTGATCAGGAAAATATTTTTCTCTTAAACTTCACTTTTTATTCTACAAAAGTATTTTCTTTAAAATACATTTACAAAATATTTTTTAATTAAAAGAAAAGTTTTATTAAAAACTTAAAATTTGAATTTCAAATTTCCCTCCAAAATGGAAGGTTCCATAGCAGATACAACATTCACTACAAAAAGATAAAAACATGAGCGGAGCCTAGGGGCGACCCCCATATATATATGGGGCCGCCAGGGTTTCCATTACTACTGGTCTCTCGAGTAGGTATGAAATGGCGGATTTTGTAAGGCGATCGACAAGTGCACCTAAATTGTGTCATGTGTTTGTGTGTTTTGGAAAGTTTTATCAACGAAGTACATTTGTTATTCGTTCCCAGTTTCCACATAGGAATCTCTGTTGTACAATAAGCCGGATGGCTTCTAACATTCTACCTTAACTCTAGAGCATGTCAAACATTTGCCAACATATTCCGCGATGATTGCCTTCATGTTAGGCCACCAATAGAGTTTCTTTAGATCCTGGTACACTTTTTGTCAGAACCTAGGTGAATGGTAATATTGATTTTGACGATCATGCCATGTTAAGTCTCTCAAACCACCAAAAAGTGGTAGCCAACTTCGATTTTTGATACAACGAGTTCCATCAGGACGAATTTCAAATGATTTGTCCATCCTTCGTAGGTTTTCGGCTTTGATGTTTTCTTCCTTGATTGCTTTGGTTTGAGCTTCGAGGATTTAATTTGGTAATTTTGGGTGAAGAGTCATGATCAATGATCTGATTCGGAGTGGTTTGATTCATTCCTTTCGGCTTAAGGCATCTGCTACGATATTTTCCTTTCCAGGGTGATAACGAATCTCACAATCATAATCTGCAAGCAATTTTAACCAACGACGTTGTCTCATGTTCAACTCTTTTTGATCAAGGATGTGCTGAAGACTTTTATGATCACTGAACACAGTACATTTGCTGCCATACATATAGTGTCTCCAAATTTTAAGAGCGAACACTACTGCTCCTAATTCGAGATCATGAGTGGTATAGTTTTTTTCATTAGGCTTAAGTTGTCAGGATGAATATGCAATAACCTTCTCTCTTTGCATTTAATACTGCTCCCAGACTTGATGGGATGACACTCACTGTAGACAACAAATGTCATTTCCTTCTGGTTTATGTAAGATTGGAGCTTCACATAGCTTCTGTTTTAGCAGTTGAAAAGCCGATTCTTGGTCTTCACCCAGATATACTTCTTGTTTTTCTGGGTTAATTTAGTCAAAGATTTTGCAATCTTTGAAAAATCTTTGATAAATCTCCGATAATAGCCGACAATTGACGAACTTCCGTGGGTGTAGTGGGAATTGTCTAGTTCTTAACTGCTTCAATTTTGGCGGGGTCAACATGAAGTCCTGACTATTAATTAAGTGTACAAAGAAATTGCAACCATGTGATCAGAAATAACTTGGAGAACTTCGGCATACAAATTCTCTTTTTCTGAAGTAATTCTAAGATTATTCTCAAATGATTTGCGTGTTCTTCTTTGTTACGAGAGTAGAAGAGAATATCATCGATGAATACTTATTAAGAATTTGTCAAATTCTGGTTTACATACGCGGTTCATGTGATCATAATGCAAACAGGTGCGTTTGTTAAATCAAATTGGATCACTTGAAGAAATTCCATAGTGTCCGTATCTTGTTATGAATGCAGAGTCTTAGGCATATCTTCATCCCTCCCACTTCAGTTGATAACATGATTCTTAGGTCGATTTTTGAGTTGACACGCGAACCTTGAAAATTGGTCGAAATTTAAGTCATCGATTTGGGTACATGGGTTTATTGATTGTTTACCAGTTATGTTTATTCAACTCCAGTAATCGATCAATTTCTGAAGATTGTCTGTCTTTTTTAACAAATAGAGACAGGAGCTCCACAGGGGGAAGACTTGGTAGTTATAAAAAATCCTCGGTCTTGACAATTCTTGAGTTGATTAGATTAGTTCCTGCATTTCTGAAGGAGTAATCTACAGGGTGCGCTGGGCTACCAGGCGTTGCTTCCTGGAATTAATCGTTTTTGGATTCTTTCTTGGCGAACGGGAGGGAGGCCAGGTAGATCTTTAGGAAAAACTTTTGGGAATTTCTAACTACGGGAATATCTTCTAATCTCTTCTCGTCTGACTTCTTCTTCTCTGTTACTTGGATCATGAAAACTTGACAACCTCGGGATATGTATCTTTCGGTTTTTATACAGGATATGAGATTTAATCAGGTCTTACTTCGGTCACCTCGAATGATTAAAGTTTCATCGTCAATAGGAATGTGAACGACTTTCTCGTCACAAAAGAATTTTGGCTGATACTTGGTACCAGTCCATACCGATGACAAGTCGAACACTACCGAGTTATTGACCATAAGATCGATTTTGAAAGGTTTGATTTAGCAAGGTTAAGGTGCAACCCTGGATAACGGTGTTTGTGCTTACTAGGTTTCCGTCAGCCATTTCGATATCGTAAAAGGTATCTATTGTAATAGGCGGGATATTTAGCATAATAGAGTCAATGAGATGTGATACCGAAGATTTTATCGGCTCCGGAATCAAATAATACTCTAGCTAAATGCTGGTTTAGGAGAAACATACCCGTAACTACGTTTGGGTCTTGATGAGCTTTCCTATCTCTTAGCATGTAGGCTCTTCCCTGGGCATTGATGTTGGTCTTTCGACACTGATTTGTATAATGCCCTTTCTCTCCACAGTCATGACAAATAACTGTCACTGGTAGCTGATTACTTCCAGTGGCTGGCCTCTTGTTTCGACAGTTCTTGGTCAAATGGCCCACCTTGTTGCAAGTATTACACTTAACAGTATAAGGTCCTGTATGATGTAGATCACATCTTCTACATAATGGGAGGTTTTCGGCATACCTATTATTCTCAGCAGGAGTGGCAGCATACGCTTTGACAGCTTCTTGCCTTCGGTTCTGTTGTGGTTGGTAATTGTTGTAGTGGTTGTTGGTGTTGATGTTACGGTAGTTGTTGTTATTGCGGTAATTGTTGTTGTTGAAAGTTCTTTTGTCGTCAAACTTTCGTTTATGATCACTTGATACTTGCACCGGAGTGTGCTTTGTTACCTGATCCATTAGCCTTTGGGCTTTGTTAATGGCTTCTTCTAAAGTTTGAGGCTTCGAGGCGGTAACATTCCCTTCAATACTTCTAGGTAACCCTCCGATGAAGGCTTCAGGAGTTTCTCGGTGTTTGGTACCATGTTCGGGCATAGGACTGCTAATTCTTGGAATCTTCTAACGTAAGGTTTGAGATCATTTCCCTTTACAGTCAGATTGTACAGTTCATCTTCCATCTTTCTGACTTCAGTTCGAGGACAATACTTGTTTGTTAAGAGCCCTTTCAATTCAGTCCAGGTGATTTGATTGGCTTGATCTACTCACAAGTCTTAAAATGATTAAAGTGAAAAAATAAACATTGTCACAATAGTGATATCGAAATCATAGATAATTCATATCAAATAAGTATCTATGATTTATTTAGAAGTCAGGGTATGATTCATAATGATGATGAGAGAGATGATGATGCAAGAGAGATAAGTCGGTATTATGAAACAACAAGGTATATAACGGGATTGCCATTGTATTATATCATGAACAACTTGCCTTTGTACTATACATAGTCAAGATTTGACAAGTGTTTTTATTTATACCACACATCCCATGGCTAGGTTCTATAAAAGCGATAACTAAGATCTAATCTAATAGTCCGATGGTCCTTCTTGGCTGATCTTGAGTTCATTGATGGCATTCAGAAGACTTTCCTTATCATCTTGATGACGAATCTGGATATAGTTGATGATATGTTCTAGATCAGTAATTCTAAAGCGAGCCAGAGAAATTTTATGGTTATTTCCCATCTGCTTCTTCTTAAGTTTAGAAATTTGAGCATGAGCTTGTTGGAGTTCTGCTTCTAGATTGTCAAAGTCTTGTTGGATAATCACCCGACCTTTTCTGAGTCCTTCGATTTTGTCTTCTATGTATTCAATATGGTCGAGAGAAAGTTCATCTAGATGATTCAAGATTTCCTCAATTTGCTCCTCGTTACGTTCCAGACTTGTCTTACGAGAGCTTTCTCCTATCTCAAAGTCTTGAGGTAGGGCAGAAGTAGATGAGGATGATTGATCACAACCTCGTTTCTTTGGTGGTAGTAGTTCCTCGGGAAGAAAGAATTCTTGAGGATTAAGCATTGATGATTGAGGTATAATAGTTGGAGGTGGGATAGGTGATTTTTCAGCATAGAATGCTTGCATAACTTTCATGTAGGGATCATCATGAAAGAGCGAAAGAGTTGGTGAAACTATTGGAACTACGCCAAATGAGTTAGAAGAGCTAGAATAAGTTTTTCCCGGTGAAGCTGGGACATAGTCCGGAGAAGCCAGGATAAAGTCTGGAAAGTTGGAGGAAAAAGCATCCTTAATACCGGAAGTAAGATGGTTGGGAGAAGACATCATTCTGTTAACAACCCAGCGGTAAAAAACATAAGTTATTTATATAATAGTATAATAGTTATGTATCTTTGGAGGACTTTCTTGGCTAGAAAAAGAAAAGTAGTTATAGTTAAGGTTTCAACCTTGTTCTCTATAACCGTGGCTCTTGATACCAATCTATAACACCCCTATTTTTACATATAGCAGCGGAAGCTAATCTGGGGTATTATTTCATAGTACAACAGTCATAATCATAGAAAATGAATCGTAAAGAGACGTTTTTAAAAGATAAGTTATCATTCATTTATTCATCAGAGTTTTTACAAAAAGTGAGGTCCCAAAATCTACATGAAAACATAAAGTTTGAATGATAACAGTTTAGCCATCTTCAAGTTTGTGCCTCTCTATGCCATAACATGTTCAGTTACCTGAGATAAACATGCTAAAAAGTCAACACAAAGGTTGAGTGAAATTCATAGGTTTAAGTAAAGTAGTTCGAATGCAGTTTAATAGTGGGTTACGTAGTTATACACCCATAGTTTGTAATAATTGTATGCATGTACAATTATCATGGAAAACAATATTATTTCCCTAAGCTCATGACACCGAAGCCTTAGGTTAATCAATAACCACAAATAATTGCCCCAACGGGTGTCTTTGCCAAACACCCGCAAAGTTATTCAAATGTGTGCTATTGGTTACCGACAATATAGGTACACTAACGGGGAGTCCAGTCCTAAATAGATCTATTCACAACATTCAAGCTTACCCCGACGAGTAATTAACGGTTCATGATAGTGGGGACTTAATGGCAAAAGTAGGGACTTAAGCAATAATGTATCAGGATAGCATACAGAAAAATACTTGCATTCATGGTTTATAGCATGTATCCCCCTTGCGGGTTTATGAAACATTTAAAAGATTGAATGCGAGGCTATGAACTCACCTTAACACTACAGGGAAATTTGATTGATGTCAAAAGTATATGAAATAAAAGTAACGGCTTTGTCACACAACCTGGGTAATATGTCAAGTCTTAGTTTGATTGGATATGTTTTATGTCATAATGAAATATCATTTTGATTGGATTTATTATGGAACTATCGTATCAATATTCGGGCCATCATAATTCAGATGTCATGTAGTAAACGTTTGAGGAGCCAGGACACTTTAAATCGTAAATTTAGCAAACTCGTCAAAACGTATACCCAAATGAAAACCCCTTACATGAAGTGCCTTAGTAATGTGATACATTATAGTTTTAAGTTTCTTCAAAAGCTAGAATAATTTATATATAATTTTATAATTAATATAAAAATAAAATATTTTATAAGTTTGCAAACTTGGCAAAATATATACCATTTAAACCTTTAACTTTGAAACTTGGCAAAATAGGTCCTTATAGTTATAACTTTAAGAAAAGGACATTTTAAGCCACTTTAGTTATAAATTTTACAAAGTTACGATGTATACCCCTATTCATGGAAACTTTTGCAAAACAAGTCCAAAAAGCCATGCAAGGTTATTTTAAGATTCCAAATGATATTTGTAGGTTATAGCTTATTAAAATAAGTTAAAATAAGATGTTCCAACGTAACAAAAGTTTAGAAAAAAGATTCGTTAGCTAGAAAATCAAAACGGGTCATTTTTAGGGTTTTTATCAAAAACACATGGGTTTGAGGATTTAAAGCTTCAAACAAGAGTTCATACATGATCTTAAGAGTATTATGAACATTATTGTACAGAATATAAGCTTATGGAACAAGATCTTAGGCTTACTTGAGCTAAAATGGGTCGAAATGGGGTTTTCGGGTTCATACGCCTAGTAACGACTTCATGGCTTCGTTTTTCTTGATTCTTGGCTTTTATTCTGAGCTTAGGGACTTCTCTTAATCTTCTATTGCTGCTATGGAAGGTTAGAATTACATTTGAGGGTATGAGATGAGATACGTGGGATGAAATAAAATGAAAGGGGTGTTCGGCTATTTATAGCCTTCAAGGAGCCTTAGTGACCAAGTTTACTCATTTGATTAGTGTCAAGGCTACCTTAGCTGAATCATGGAAGCTAGAATGATGAGTAGGAAGAGCTAGAAGACTAGCTAAGCAAGGTGGAAGGATTTTGGGGTGTTTGTGTGGTTCGGCTAGGAAAAGGAAGACAAGGAGGTGATGGAGGTGCTTGTAAGCTACTTGGTTGCTTGCTTGGTGATGTCATAGAGGTGCTTGAGGTGCTTGAGGTGCTTGGTTGCTAGCTTGGGTGTAAAAATGGGTCAAAATGGAAAGAAAATGGTGCCGGGTTGGTTTTTCTTTCGGGTTAGGGTTTAGGGTTTTAAAATGTGGATTAGGGTTAGGATTAAGGGTAGATTAAGGTTTAGGATTAGTGTTAGGACTGAGATTAGGGCTTAGGATTAAGGTTTAGGGCTTAGTTTTAGGTTTAGGGTTTAGTTTTTAGTTGAAAGTGAAATTAGGGTTTAGGGTTTTGTTTTATGATTTAGGGTTTTAAAACATGGATTAGGGTTAAGATTATGGATAGATTAGGGTTTAGGAGTCATGAATTAAGTACTTGTACCTTGTGTTAAAGTGGTGTAAAGTTTAAACATGGTTTAGGAGCTTAAATGACCTAGTTTGACTTTCTTGCATTATTGATTTTTACATTGTGCTTTAGAAAGTTGTAACTTAATTCAGGAGGGTAAAGATATTCAAATGTAGTGCATTGATACTTGTACACATGCTTTAAAGGCTTGTACTTTCATCTTATATGTATACATTACATAATATTAGGGTTTTGATGTAAACATTAATGTTTAATGCTTGTTTTGAAAAGTACATTGAATGGATAATGTACTTAGTAAAAATGATATTAGGATATAGAATTGACATATTAGGATGTATATATGATATAAACATAGATATAGATGGCATTGATAGAGGTTGCATGAGCTCGTTTACTTTAGAGATGTAAGTTACATTGCATATTGAGATAAAGCAAAAAAATTCCCTGTAAGAAGGTGATATATTTATAATAGATGGATATTACATTGCATCTAATTTAATAGATGGATATTACAGTGCGTCTAATTTAATAGATGGATATTTACATTGATGAAAATTGCGGGTTGTTATATAACTTCGATCAGCTTCATGCATATCTTTAACAACACGAACTTCATGCAAATGAAGTCCGCATTATGCGTGAGCGCAATCAAGATCCACTTGCACTAGTTGTGAATCATTAGATGACACCGTCTCATTTCAATACTTATCAGTCTTCATACAATAATCCTCAGTTCCAACAACAGTTTTCACCATCTCAGTCTCCTTAATATGGATCAATTCATCCCACATAACATTACTCAACTACCTATCCATCCACACCTCTTGAAATTACTTATTCGTCAACATCATATCCTAATGCTTACTCATCCACAATACATCAAGATGCTTGTCCACAACCACAATCCATTCCTCAAATTGAATATACTGTCTCTACAGTTAATCAACAATCACATCTTGCTGAATTTCCTCAGATAGACTTTGGTCTAGCAGTTCCTGTGTTTAAGCAAAGAGATGACCCTTTTGATGCCATTAACAAAATGATGTCATTTCTGTCTAATGTCGTCACATCTCGTTTCCCATCTACTAATAATTAGCTAACAAATTCTTCCAACCTAAGACAACAAGCAGCTACTCATGATGAAAGGGTGACTATTCAACCGGTTCAGGGGAGACAAAGTTCATTTACTGCTGGTACTTCTGAAACAAGGGCTAACATCTCAGGAACTGAAGGGAATAATTCAGGTCAACAAAGGTTTGTGAAGTGTTTTAACTACCAAGGGGAAGGTCACATGGCAAGACATTGCCTAAAGCCAAATAAAAAAAAGGATACTACATGGTTTAGGGATAAAGTTCTTTTTGTTGAAGCACAAGGATCTGGTAAAGTTCTGAATGAGGAGGAATTATAATTTTTGGCAGACCCTTGAAGTTGCAGAAGGTCCAGCTTATCAAGCAGATGATTTGGATGCATATGATTCTGACTGTGACGAGATCTCTATAGCCAAAGCAGTTCTTATGGCCAATTTGTCTAGTTACGGTTAAGATGTTCTCTCTGAGGTACCACACTCTGAAAACACTCATAATGATATGCTAAATCAAAGTGTACAAGAGATGTCGCATTCAGAACAAACTCATCTTGTGAATTATCTAGAGAATGAGATAACCAGTGATAGTAATATCATTCTTTACTCTTAGTATCTGCTTGAAACACAAAATGCAGTTGTTCAGGATACAAATTCTTCTGCACAACAAGATGCCATGATATTATCTATGTTTGAACAACTGTCAATTCAAGTAACTAATTGTAACAAGGTCAATAAGGACAACCTAATTACCAATGAATCCTTATCTGCTAAGCTTAAAAGATATAAAGAACGGGTGGAATTGCTAGAAGAAAGACAAAATGTGGAGTTAAGTACTAGAGAAAATCTTATAATGGATGATATAATTCGGGAGAAAAATGCACAGTTTGCGGATTTTGAAAAGGAAATTAACTCTCTTAAACAAACTCTTTCTGAACAATTAAAGGAAAAGGAATTGTTAACAGAAACATTTAATGTTCTCAAAAATGAATCCAAAGAAAAGGAAAATAAGAATATTGATAAGGAAATTGCTTTGGAAAAGAAAGTTACAGAACTTGACAATATTGTTTATTAAATGGGTCAATCCGCGCAAACTGTGCATATGCTCACGAAAACACAAGTTTTCTACGATAACAACCTTAAACAAGCTCTTGGTTTTTAAAATCCTTTCTATCTTAAGAAAGCTCAGCAGATTAGGCCAATACTTTATGATGGTAGTGTTATTGCTAAGGAAACTGACTACGCGCGAACCAACCCTTCTTTTTATGTATCAATAAGTAAATATAAATATAAATACACAAAAAGGATCAGACACATAGCTTCTGTTTTAGCAGTTGAAAAGCCGATTCTTGGTCTTCGCCCCAGATATACTTCTTGTTTTTCTGGGTTAATTTAGTCAAAGATTTTGCAATCTTTGAAAAATCTTTAATAAATCTTCGATAATAGCCGGCAAGTCCTAAGAATTGACAAACTTCTGTAGGTGTAGTAGGAGATGTCCAATACTTAACTACTTCGATCTTGGTGGGATCAACATGAAGTCCTTGACTATCAATCAAATGTCCAAGAAATTATACGATACGAATCCAGAAATCACATTTGGAGAACTTGGCATACAACTTCTCTTTCTTGAGTAATTCTGGGATTATTCTTAGATGATTTGCGTGTTCTTCTTCGTTACGAGAGTAGATGAGAATATCATCGATGAACACTATCATAAATTTATCCAAGTATGGTTTACACACATGATTCATGAGATCCATGAATACAGCAGGTGCGTTAGTTAAACCAAATGGCATCACTTGAAATTCATAGTGTCCGTATCTTGTTCTGAAAGCAGTCTTAGGAATATCTTCATCCCTCACTCTCAATTGATGATAACCTGATCTTAGGTCAATTTTTGAGTAGACACTCGAACCTTAAAGTTGGTCGAATAAGTCATCGATTCTGGGTAATGGGTAACGATTCTTTATAGTAAGTTTATTCAACTCCCGATAATCGATACACATTCTGAAGGATCCGTCTTTCTTTTTAACAAATAAGACAGGAGCTCCCCAGGGTGAAGTACTTGGTCGGATAAAACCTCGGTCTGACAATTCTTGAAGTTGATTAGATAGTTCCTGCATTTCTGAAGGAGCTAATCTATAGGGTGCGCGGGCTACAGGCGTTGCTCCAGGAATTAAATCGATTTGGAATTCTACTTGGCGAACGGGAGGGAGGCCAGGTAGATCTTCAGGAAAAACTTTTGGGAATTCTCTGATTACTGGGATATCTTCCAGTCGTTTCTCGTCTGGCTTCTTTTTCATTACTTGGGCTACAAAAACTTGACATCCCCTGGATATATACCTTTTAGTTTTTATACAGGATATGAATTTATTACGGGTCTTACATCTGTCCATCGAATGATTCAAAGTTTTACCGTCGATTGGGATATGGACGACTTTCTCGTCACAGATAATTCTAGCATGATACTTGGATAACCAATCCATACCAATGACAACGTCGAAACTACCAAGTTTAATTGGCATGAGATCAATTTCAAAAGGTTGATTTAACAAAGTTAAGGTGCAACCCTGGATAACGGTGTTTGTGCTTACTAGGTTTCCGTCAGCCATTTCGATATCGTAAAAAGTATCTATTATAATAGGCGGGATATTTAGCATAGAGGCAAGAGATATGGATATGAAGCTTTTATCGGCTTCAGGAAACAAATAATACTCTAGCTAAATGCTGGTTTAGGAGAAACATACCTGTAACTACGTTCGGGTCTTGATGAGCTTTCCTATCCCTTAGCATGTAGGCTCTTCCCTGGGCATTGATGTTGGTCTTTCGGCACTGATTTGTATAATGCCCTTTTTCTCCACAGGCATGACAAATAATAGTCACTGGTAGTTGATTACTTCCAGTGGCTGGCCTCTTGTTTTGGCAGTTCTTGGTCAAATGGCCCACCTTGTTGCAAGTATTACACTTACCAGTACAAGGTCCGGTGTGATGAAGATCACATTTTCTACATAATGGAAGGTTTTCGGCATACCTATTTTTCTCAGCAGGAGTGGCAGCATAAGCCTTGGCAGCTTCTTGCCTTCGGCTCTGTTGTGGTTGGTGATTATTGTAGTAGTTGTTGGTGTTGGTGTTACGGTAGTTGTTGTTGTTACGGTAATTGTTATTGTTATTGTTGAAAGTTCTTCTGTTGTCAAACTTTCGTTTATGATCACTTGATACTTGTACCGGAATGTGCTTTGTTACCTGACCATTGCTTTGGGCCTAGTAATGGCTTCTTCTAAATTTTAAGGTTTAGAGGCGGTAACATTTCCTTCAATACTTCTAGGTAACCTTCCGATGAAGGCTTCTAGGAGTTTTTCGGTGTTTGGTACCATGTTCAGGCATAGAACTGCTAATTCTTATAATCTTCTAACGTAAGGTTTGAGATCATTTCCCTTTACAGTCAGATTGTAAAGTTCATTTTCCATCTTTCTGACTTCAGTTCGAGGACAATATTTGTTTGTCAATTGCCTCTTTAACTCAGTCCAGGTGATTTGATTGGCTTGATCTACTCCCGTAGGTTGGGCGTATGCATTCCACCAGGACAAGGCATCATCAGTAATGGGTATCCACCCCCCCCCCATAGCAAATGTTACTTTGTTTATCCTGGCACATTGCTTCAAGAGAATACTGATTCGGTTCATTCAAACCAACAAATGAGGCCAACTGCTCCTTCCGTACCATTGAAGTAGAAAGGTTGACAGCTTATGAATTCTTTATAGTTTCCCATTTTTTGCTACAGGAGTTCTAGTAGGTCCGGTGTTCCTGTTGGGATTAAGTTATTACATGCCATTGTTACAGCTTGTTGCTCCAGAGCCGCAATTGACCCTAGTTAGCAACTAGTTTCTTAATGGCAACTTGAGTCATGGCCGGTGCTTCATATATTGACGTCCTTTTGGGAGGCATTCTATCAACATAAGACAACATGTAATAAGAATGATATCACAAGTCTTAAAATAATTAAAGTGCAAAAATAAACATTGTTTACAATATGATATCGAAATCAAGATAATCATATCAAATAAGTATCTAAGATTTATTTAGAATCAGGGTAATGATTCAAAATGGATGATGACTGTAAATGATGATGCAAGAGAATATTCGTATTATGAAATAACAAGGTATATAACGGGATTGCCATTGTATTATATCATGTAACCAACTCTTTGTATTATATACGTAGTCAAGATTTACAAGTGTTTTTATTTAAAACCAAACAACTCGTGGCTAGGTTTCTAATAAAATGAGATAACTAAGATCTAATCTAATAGTACTAATGGTCCTTCTTGTCTGATCTTGAAGTTCATTGATGGCATTCAGAAAGACTTCCCTTATCTTCTTGATGAGGAATCTGGATATCGTTGACGATGTGTTCTAGATCAGTAATTCTGAAGCGAGCCAGAGAAATTTGCGGTTATTTCCCATCTGCTTCTTCTGAAGTTTAGAAATTTGAGCACGAGCTTGTTGGAGTTCTGCTTCTAGATTGTCAAAGTCTTGTTGGATAATCACCCGACCTTTTCCGAGTCCTTCGATTTTGTCTTCTATGTATTCAATACGGTCGAGAGAAAGTTCATCTAGATGATTCAAGATTTCCTCAATTTGCTCCTCGTGACGTTCCAGACTTGTCTTACCAGAGCTTTCTCCTATCTCAAAGTCTTGAGGTAGGGCAGAAGTAGAGTGAGGATGAACAACCAAGTTTTCATGGTGGTAGTAGATCCTTCTGGAAAAAGAATTCTTAAGATTAACATTGATGAATGAGGTATTATAGTTGGAGTGGATAGGAGATTTTTTTAAGAAGAATGCTTGCATAACTTTCATGTAGGGATCATCATGAAAGAGCGAAAGAGTTTGGTGAAGCTATTGGAACTACACCAAACGAGTTTGAAGAGCTAGAATATGTTTTTCCCGGTGAAGTTGGGACATACTCCGGAGAAGCCGAGATAAAGTCTGGAAAGTTGGAGGAAAAAGCATCCTCAATACCGGAAATAAGATGGTGGGATAAACAACGTTCTGTAACAACCAGTAGTAAAATAACGATAAAGTTTATTTATATAATAAATAATATTGTGTATCTTTACTACTATTCTGAAATGTATGGACTGAGACTTTCTTGGCTAAAAAAGAAAAGTTAGTTAAAGTTAATGTACAACCTGTTCTCTATAACCGTGGCTCTTGATACCAATCTATAACACCCCCATTTTTACACATATAGCAGCGGAAGCTAATCTGGGGTATTATTTCATAGTACAACAGTCATAATCATAGAAAACGAATCGTAAAGAGACGTTTTTGGAAAATTTAGTTATCATTCATTTATTCATCAGAGTTTTTACAAAAAGTGAGGTCCCAACATCTAAAAACATAAAGTTTGAATGATAACAGTTTAGCCATCTTCAAGTCCGTGCCACTCCGTGCCTTAAGTTGCTCAATTACCTAAGATAAACATGCTAAAAAGTCAACACAAAGGTTGAGTGAAATTCATAGGTTTAAGTAAAGTAGTTTGAATACAAGTTCAATAGTGGGTTACGTTGTTATACACCCATAGTTTGTAATAATTGCATGCATGTACAATTATCATAGAAAACAATATTATTACCCTAAGCTCATGACACCGAAGCCTTAGGTTAATCAATAACCACAAATAATTGCCCCAACGGGTATCTTTGCCAAAACACCCGTAAAGTTATTCAAATGTGTGCTATTGGTTACCGACAGTATAGGTACACCAACGGGGAGTCCAGTCCCAAATAGATCTATTCACAGCATTCACGCTTACCGGGTGGTGTCCGACGAGTAAGATAACTTTCATGATAGTGGGGACTTAATGACAAAAGTAGGGACTTAGGCAATAATAGTATCAATAATACATAACAAAAAATACTTGCATTCATGGTTTATAGCATGTATCCCCCTCGCGGGTTTATGAAAACATTTAAATGATTGAATGTGAGGCTATGAACTCACCTTAATAGTATAGGGAAATTTGATTGATGCCAAAAGTATATGAAATGAAAGTAACAGCTTCGTCATAATGAAATATCACTTTGACTGGATTTATTATGGAAATATTGTTATCACTATCGGGCCATCATCTCATCAGAGGTCATGTACTAAACGTTTTGAGAGCCCAGGACACTTGTAATCGTAAATCCAGCAATTTTGTCAAACAAACCAAAATGAAATCCCTTATATGAAGCTCCCTAGTAATGTGATACGAATATAGTTTTAAGTTTCTGAAAAGCTAGAATAAATTTATATTTTTATAAATTATATAAAGAATATAATATTTTTATAAGTTTGTCAAAATGGCAATATATACCCCTGGTTTATAAACTTTACAAGTTTAGTCCTTTATATATAAAGTATATATAATTTAAACCTTTAACTTTGAAACTTGGAAAAATAGGTCCTTATAGTTATAACTTTAAGAAAATGACATTTTCAGCCCCTTTAGTTATAAATTTCAGAAAGTTACGATATATACCCCTATGCATGGAAACTTTTGCAAAACAAGTCCAAAAAGCCATGCAAGGTTATTTTAAGATTCCAAATGATATTTGCAGGTTATAGCTTATTAGTATAAGCTAAAATAAGAAGTTTTAACATAACAAAAGTTTAGAAAAAGGATCCGTTAGCTAGAAAATCAAAACGGGTCATTTTTTGGGTTTTTATCAAAAACACATGGGTTTGAGGATTCAAAGCTTCAAACAAGAGTTCATATATGATCTTAAGAGTATTATGAACATTATTGTACATAATATAAGCTTATGGAACAAGATCTTAGGCTTACTTGAGCTAAAATGGGTCGAAATGGGGTTTTCGGGTTCGTACGCCTAGTAACGACTTTAAGGCTTCGTTTTTCTTGATTCTTGGCTTCTATTCTGAGCTTAGGGACTTCTCTTGATCTTCTATTGCTGCTATGTAAAGGCTAGAACTCCATTGAGGGTATGAGATGAGATGTGGGATGATATGAAATATGGTGTATGTTTCGGTTTATATAGGGGTAAAAACACTTGGTGGCCAAGTTTTCTTAGCATCTAAGGGCTTGATAAGTGTCTAAGCTAGCTGATTGGTATTAAGGGCTATCTGATGTCTTATAAGCTAGAAACTAGATATAAAGTGTTGGAGGGGTGTTTGTGGCCACGGCAAGAAAATGAAGACAAGGGGTGATGGAGGTGCTTGTAAGCTACTTGGTTGCTTGCTTGTGATGTCATAGAGGTGTTAGGGTGCTTGATTGAGGTGCTTGGTTGCTAGCTTGGGTGTAAAATGGGTCAAAATGGAAAGAAAATACATTAGATTTTATTAAGCTCCAATAAGCCAAACCAACTATTTTGGCTTATAAATAAGCTCGAATGAGCTTATTTAAGCTTATCGGGCTTATTGGGCCCGTTAAGGCCCATTAAGTTATTTAATGGTCAATTGAAGTTTTCAATAGTACATAAGCACTTGATAAGCTTATTTAAGTTATAAGAATCAGTTTAGCTTATTAATAAGCTCAAATGAGCTTATTTTAAGCTTATTGGGCTCGTTGGCCCACCAACCTTTACCGAAGGTTTGCATTAAGGTTTTCTTATGTGGTCTAGGTTATCTTCTTATCTCAATAAGCTTATTAGGGCCTATTTAACTTGTTTTAACCTGGCAGCTTATTATATAAGCTAATAAGCCTCGGTAATGGGTTTTTAAGCCCGATATGTGTCTGATTGGCTTTCTAAGTGTTTGGGCTTGATTCATTTGGGTCCAATAACATTTTCTAGGTTTATTAGAAGGCTTATAAGCTGTTTTAACCTTGTGGCTTATTTGATAAACCATAAGCTCTCGGGTAATGGGCCTTTGGGCCCATTATGAACCCGATAACCATGTTAAGCTTTTGAGCTTGCTCCTTTATGGCCCATTAGCCTTTCTATGTTTATAATAAGCCTAACAAACTGTTGAAGCTCACAAATAAGCTATCTAAGCTTATTTGTGGCTTATAGGCTTCGTTTGGTCACGAAAATAGGCTACCAAGCCCATTAAGGGTTCGTTTGTGTTTTTAATACACGACAAGGTACCTTAGGGCCCATATGAGTTCACTAAGCCCTTTAGACTTCTTAATAAGCTCGTGGAGCTTATTAAAAGTTAAGGTCACCACGATATGGCTTATTGGGCCTGGTTTTGGGTCGTTCGTGGCCATTTGGACTGATTAGGCCCATTAGGGGTTTAATCCATGCATTCTTGTTATCCTACGAGTTCAATAAGCCTCCTAATCCAACTAATAAGCTTGGACGAGCTTAAAAATAAGCTACGGTCCACCATTGGGCTATTGGGCCCAATCCGTGAGCTTGCTTGGATTACGAAAGGCCCAAAGTGGCCTGATACTCTTCTAGTATCACGTTTGATTCTAAATCGTTTGCCATAGCTATATGTCATGTGTCTAACACATTCATACGTTGTGTTTTTACATGTAAGTGTTCATTATCCTTGCATACACATTCCCACGCTAGTGTGTCACGTTTACAACTAAAGTTTACGTATGGTTTCTTTAAAAACGAACAATTTTCAAAACCTTATTTGCTACTAAATGCGTTACACGTTTTCTTTATATTTTTAATCACCACACAAGTCGTTAAACGAATTCATAATGCGCATAACACATCCATTTTGCATTTATCATGCGTGTTCTCAAGCTAGTACACTATATATACATATACTTGACCCATAAGCTAGTTAACAAGAAAGAATACGCATAATACAATTGTTATGGGTTTGTATATGACTTACAAAGGGTCCTAGTGACTTGGCTATGTGTTGGAACGAGTAGAATGACAATCCAAGTATGTGCACGATCGAAATAACCAACCCAAGCTTCAAAGCCTTGTGAATACCCAACCCTAGCTCGTGTAAACCTTCTTGTGACCTTGGGCGGTAACCTAGAGGTGTTTGTGAGTTCGAATGAGATCGAATGGGGTGTTTAGTCGCGGTTTGAGACTCGAACACAAGAAACAAGTATGCGTTTAGTTGCTTGAGAGAGTTTAAGGTATGTGTGAGTTGCAAGAGTGTAATATGGTGATTTTGTATGAGTATTTATGGGCAAGTGAGCTAGTTACTCTCCTAGTTTCACAACCAACCCAAACCGAACCAAATTTGTGCCCTAGGAGGTGGTTTTTGTAGGTTCTAGTTAACTACGCATGGTTTTCTTGCTAAACCACTTAGTACAATCCTTAATTACATAATATTTGTACAAGATTTATCAAGATATGAAAATCTTATGGATTTATGTATATACATGCATGTAGCCGCGGCAAGGAGGGGCAAATGGATCCTAAGGGGTCTTTAACCATTGTGTAATATGTTAACTAGGAACATTTAGTACAAGCATTAACTAAACAAGGTTTGTACAAAGTACTTAGAGATCATTATGAGACTTTTAAGGATTTCCTAGGTATGTATATGTATATATCCGGCCCTAGTGGGCATTTGACACAAAAAATTGACTTAATTTTGTATTAAGGTTACAAAAGTGGGTGTTGGCTTGAGTCTAGGTAAGTCTAGGTATTTCCGGGGTGCATCCAAATGTATTTTATTGCGAAACGTAACCCTTTTACGTGACCAATAAAAATAAAATACGCAAAGTTGTTAATTGCGAAACATAACCCTTTATACGGGTGAACAATAAAAAAATAAAATACCCAAAGTACCTAATTTAACTTCTAATAATTATTTACTACACATGATGTAAACCTTAATTTATTAGATGATCCGTTTCCACATTAAATGGTTATTTCCTAGTCTAACGCGATTTAGCTTCAAAATAAAATTAAAAGTAAACGCGATATCGGACCTAAAATAAATAGTGACTAATAAAAGGAAGTCGTAAAATGACACATGAAATTGAAAATTTTATAGTCTCCACCCACCCGTTAAAAGAGCTTTTGTGCCTCAAAGCTTAAGACCTTGTAGTGGATGACGAAGCCCGTTTGTGAAGATGTGGTATTTTTGTTTGAACGAATCTCTCCGTTCCCTAGGTCAACTCAGTGGCCCCGCCTAGATTCCACGAACCTTAACCAATGGTATCTCCGCATCGCTTAAAAATCGTTTGATCTCCCGTTCCAATGATTTCATCGGGCTCTTCCACAAACAAAAGCTTATCGTCAAACATGAATTTCTTCTGAACGGCATGAGAACATAATGGTTCGTCAGCGTTACATTTCTTCAGATTAGACACATGGAAAGTATGATGAACTCCTGCGCTCAACCTCTTCTTAAGATGGAATGTTTCTATCCTGTTAGGCAACTTTCCCAACTTTGGCCTAACACCTTGGAAAGGTCCGACATATCCGGGTTCAGCTTGCCTCGCTTACCGAACTGTTATACGCCCTCCTTATCCAAGGCGAGACCTATGATCATAACTCGGTCCCCAACCTCGAGACTCCATCGGGCTTCGTTTCCGATCGTGAGCTCTTTTGTCCGTCCTGTGCATCTTCATCCTCTGCTTGATCAGGACGAACTTTTCCGTTGTTTCTTGGATCAATATCCGGACCAGTCAGTTGGGCTTTCCCCAAACCTCGGCCTGCACACCGGTGATCGACATTTTCTTTGTCTACCATAACAGTCCTCATAAGGGGCGCCTTTGATTGCTAGCGAGATATTGTTTGTTGTATGAAAAGCTCGGCCAATGGCAAAATGTTAATCCCCAGCCTTTGCAAAAAATCGATCACACAAGCAGTAGCAGTCCCTCGAGAGTTTGAAATGGATCTCTCACTCTGCCATACAGTTTTCTGGAGGATACCCTGCTCATACTAATATCGTACCCAAAGCTTTCTTTCGAAATGATCTCCAGAAATTGAAGGTAAATCTTCTATCAACGATCACAGAAATCAATTTGTGCAGGATAACCGTTGTCTTTGCCACTATCTGTTCAAGTACAACCTTGCCAATTTGTCTAACGGATCATTCTCCCTTATTGGCAAGAAGTGGGCAGATTTTGTAAGACGATCCACAATCACCCAGATGGTGTCAAAACCTTGCGGCGACTTAGGAAGCTTGGTAATAAAATCCATTGTGATATTATCCCACTTCCACTCGGGATCTCAATTATACGAGCAATCCCGATGGCCTTTGATGTTCGGACCTTTACCCTTACACATGTCAAAGCACTTGCTAACATAGTGCGATGTCTAGCCTTCAAATTTGGGCCACCAATATAGCTTTTCATGTCCCTTGATACATCTTTCCGAACTGGAAGGAAAGATATTTTGAGACTTGTAGATTCCTCATAATCACAAGGGATCTTAAATCTCCATACAAGGCAACCAACTCCTGCCGTGTAAACATAGTGTTCCATCGCACTGGTTCCGATCTTTCCTTGGGCAAATCCCTTTCTGAATATACGCCTATGTCTTCATTCACTGATTCTCTAGTTTCGGCATCGATCTGAGCTTCTAATATTCATTTGGGAAGATCCAAGCCAATTGTCATAAACTTAAGGCACGAACCCGCAAAAGGGCGCAGCTGTTCCTTATAGGCTCGAAATTGCATCAGCCACTAACGTTTGCCTTCCCTGGATGATAACGAATGTCGCAATCATAATCACTTAACAATTCTAGCCAACGGCGTTGCCTCATGTTAAGCTCTTTCTGATCGAGAATGTGTAAGTTAGGCTTTATATGTCGGTGAACACGGTGCATCTGGTCTTCCGTATAGATAGTTGTCACCATAAATCTTTAAGGCAAACACAACCGATCCCCCCAAGTTCCAAAGCAAGAGTGGTGTAAGTCTTCTCGTGAACTTTATAGTTTGTCAAAGAAGCATAAGCAATCACCTTCTCTCTCTGCATCAATACCACACCTAACACCTAAACCCTTGTGTGACGCATCACAGTAGACCACAAAGTCTTCGCTTCCTTCAGGTAAAGCCAGAATTGGTGCACTGCACAACTTCTGCTTTATTAACTGAAAAGCGTTTTCTTCCTTTTCTCCCCAGTCAAACCTGATTCCTTTCTGAGTAAGTTTCGTCATTGATTTAGCAATCTTCGAAAATCCTTCGATGAACCTTCGATAGTAACCGGCAAGACCTAAAAATTGGCGGATCTCCGTTGGTGTCTTAGGAGATGCCCAATCTTTGATAGATTCTATCTTGGCTGGATCTACATGTATGCCTCTGCTATCAATGACGTGACCGAGGAATTGTACCTTCGGAATCCAAAATTCACATTTTGAAAATTTGGCATACAACTTCTCTTTCTTAAGCAATTCTAAAATGGCCTTGAGATGTTCTTCATGTTCTTTCTCGTCCTTTGAATAAATGAGTATGTCATCGATGAAGACAATTACGAACTTATCCAAGTAAGGCTTGCACACTCGGTTCATGAGGTCCATGAATACCGCAGGTGCGTTTGTTAGTCCGAATGGCATAACCTGGAACTCGTAATGGCCATACCGAGTTCGGAATGCCGTCTTTGGAATGTCTTGTTCTCGCACTCTAAGCTGGTGATATCCTGATCTCAGATCTATTTTCGAATAGATACTGGATCCTTGGAGTTGATCAAATAAATCGTCGATCCTCGGGAGTGGATAACGATTCTTTACTGTCAGTTTATTTAACTCACGGTAGTCGATGCACATCCTGAATGACCCATCCTTCTTTTTGACAAACAAGTCCGGGGCTCCCCAAGGTGAGTAACTAGGCCTTATGAATCCTTTATTGGAAAGTTCTTGTAATTGTTCCGATAATTCTTTCATTTCGGATGGAGCCAATCGATACGGTGCTCGAGCTATGGGTGCGGCTCCTGGAATTAAGTCGATTTGGAATTCCATAGGTCGAGCCGGAGGGAGACCTGGCAAGTCTTCGGGAAATACTTCAGGAAAATCTCAAACGATTGGTACGTCCTTTATTTGTTTTCCTTTCGACTTGTCCTCCTCTTTCTTGGTGGATATCTGCGCCAAAAAGACCTGGCATCCTTTTGCCATGTACTCTTGAGCTTTTGAACATGAGATAACTGTCAACCGAGATTCTCTCCCGTTGCTACTTTCGTTGCCACAAAAAGTTAAAGTTTCATTCCCATAGGGAACTTGAACAAGTTTCTCATCGCACACGATCACGGCGTGACATCTTCTTAACCAGTCCATACCGATAATGACATCGAAACTACCCAGTTCTACGGGCATTAGATCTATGTTGAACGGATGGTCTAAGAAATTTAAAGTGCAACCTCGTATAATAGTGTCTATCCCGACTAATTTCCCATCAGCTAATTCGACATCATAACAATTTTCTAATGGAGTTGGGGCGATGTTAATCAAGGAACTAAATGCAGTGGATATAAAGCTTCTATCGGCACCAGTGTCGAATAAGATAGATGCATAGTGGTTATTTAAGAGGAACGTACCCGTGACGACATTGGCATCAGGGTTTCCCGATGCATTTCCTCTCTTTTCTGCATTCCCAACTGCATAAACCCAGCCTTGTGCATTCCCATTTCCTCCATCTTTATTCTTCAGCTTAGGACAATCTCTCTTGAAATGCCCTGGTGCTCCACACTCAAAACAACCATTTCCCTTGGGAGCTGCCCCATTGCCCTTCTGAGTATTAGCAACATTTGTGTTACCAGTACTCCTGCAATCGCGAGCAAAGCTACGGGCCATGTGTGGTGAAATGGCACATGGTGCACTCTGGCAAAGATCCCCCCTAAGGCTTCTTTCGCCTGTCCCCATTTTGTAGACCTTGGCGACATTCTGCCTCTTGAAGGGTTGTTGCTGGTGGGCTTTGGTTGTTTCTGGATGAATCATCAGCCTTCCTTTTGTTGTCAAATTGCTTTTCTGTGTAGGTGCGAAGTTTCTGATCCATCAAGTCATTGGCCAACTCAATAGTCTCATCCAACATCTTGGGTATGGCCGATTTTACGTTCCCATAAATGTTGTCAGGAAAGTCCACCTGGTGTTTTTTTTGTTAGATGTACATGTCAACCTTACCTCAGTTTTGGTTGGCAACAAACTTGTTACATAACAGGTAGCTCTTGGAAACTTCAGTGTACTGTCTGAACATACGTTCCCCTTTACTACTTTAGTTTCCACAGCTCGTTTTCTAATTTCTTAATTTTACCCTGCGGACAAATACTATACTTTGTCCGTCATCTTTCTCTTGAGTACTTCCAAGTCATATGCAAATGCCGTCAGGACTAAGGCGTATCTTATCTGACCAATTCCACAAGTCAAAGCACACCTAACAGTAGTGCATGGCTAAACTTTACTTGATTCTCAATGCACAACCACTGATATTGAAAACTGACTCCATCTCTCAACCACCGAGTCAAACGACCACGCCTTCATCCCCTTTGAAGTTCAAAGGTTGACACTTTATGAAGTCAGCGTAAAAACAGAGGCGCGCAAGATTTGCACTTTCCTTCGGTATCCTCAAGCGAAACTGTGCATTCCATCTCACATGGTGGGAAGTTTCGCAAAAGACTCGGTCCAAATACCATTGCGAGATGGATTCGGAGTCCATTTGTTTGGGTTGGTGTTGGTATAACAGGGGTATTCGCTCCCTTCTGTCGTAAGGTGCCAGGATTTGTCGTAGATCACAAAAGAACTAAACATGAGGGTTATTTACAGAATATAATAATGTATAGATGAGATATCAACACAAGAGAGGTATATAGTATGACATAACACATCCATTTCATTCATAACTTTGAAAATTTTACATGAAATAGTTGTCGGATTACACAAAATACAATACAAAAGATCTAAGGCTATGCTAGCGAGGAAAACCCCTAATACTTAACATGGCCTTTTACAATGACCTAGCAAGATAAAATAACATAAACACTGGAAGTGACTGTCCCAGCACACTAAAAGCATCATGGTGATCAGGAATCCAAGCTCTGGTCCTGCTGTCTAGCTCTCCTCCTGCTGCTCTCCGCAATGCTAACAACTCATCCGCAATGTCACTCATCTCTCGCCTCATGTCTCTAATCACTCAAAGAGTCTCTAACCCATCTATTCCTGATGCCTACGGTCATCCTCTCGAAGCTGCTGCTAACTCAAACCTCTGCATCTGAAAAGCGATTTCACCATGTACCTGATGCTTTGTCTGAATGAGAGTACCCTACAGCTGTAGCTGTGTCTGGTGTGCCTGAAGATGGGTCTCATGTACATACACATGATCACGATGGGTCTGAAGCTCCTGATGAGTTACCTGACTCAATCCTATTGAGTAAGCCCAAGCCTCTCAGGAAGCATAGGCATCCTCCTCCACTATCTATAATGTCTCTTGGAGAGTCATCCTATCCCTCATAAGTAGATCGACCCGCTGCAAGTCCATATCGACTCGCTGTGATATACGAGACCTACTATCCTGAGCGTCCTCCAGTAAATCATACAAGTCTTGTGTATCATGCTCATGGAGCTTAGTAAGCTCTGTGACCCTAGTATTGACCTCTTCCACGGTCATAGGTGCTATCTCTGGAACTGCCTCTGTCGAATCTACCCAAGTATCCCTAATACCGTACCCAACATCTCTAATCCCCTGTCACCTCTCTTCAGCATCTACCGTGCTGGCAAATCCATAATCTATCCCTCGACCTCTGGTAGGTCTAGCAGTAGAACTCTCCCCGACCTCGTATCTGGAGCCTAGGGTGGACAAATACAACCTCTTGCGGGGAGGCTTGCTCCAGACTCAGGAATATCATCCCTACGTTAACAGGTGGTGGTATGTCTCGAGATGATGGTAGTGTGGTAGTGGAATGTATGGTAATCGCGGCAAGTAACTGCATCAATAACGCATGAGTGGATGCTACCTGAGGTGTTGGATTTGGGTTGGACACCCAGAAATAGATGTAGTAAGTGTGATGAATGTGTAGGTGGTGGTGATGAATGTGCTGTGGACCATGCCTCCTAACAACGCTCCCTCTGCAAAGGTTGATAGTGAAGATTGTGGTGATGGTGATGGAGTCGTCATGGCCAGAAAAGTCCTCTCAACCTCTTGCCCTCTGGTGGAATGATATGGAAAGTCTGAGGCCGGACGTAATCCTAGCCCCAATATAATGTCAATGAGGTGTGGAATAACAGGCTCTGTCCCTCAGAGGGAAAATAGGCTCATCAACAGTACAAACAATACATAGTCGGCGCGTCCGAACTAAAGTGCTCCTCCTTCTCCTCCTCGTCCTCATCATCCTCATCCTCACCATCAGCGTCATCCCCAGATGAATCGCCGTCATCATCATCTCTATCATCTTCCCCGTCCATAGGGTAGTCGACCGGACCATCCTCTGTCTCATTATCCTCGTACTCCTCTGGATCCTCCTCTGGACCGACTCATTAACATATCCTGGGTTGACCTCAGGCAGTATGTGAATCAACAAGAGGTACTGGCTGCTCCTCAGATGGAAACTCGAATCACATCCACCAAAAGTATATACTCATGGTATATAGGCTCTGGCACGTATTAGGATCTGTGGCTTGTAGGAAAAAAAAAAACGAACATAGGATCACCTCATCCTCTCCTGAAAACTACGGTGTCCTGTGGATCCTCTGGGCCTGTATGTAATTCGGTGATGGTGGGGCTACCGGCTGCATCAGGAGTCCATCGTATCCTAATACGAATGAACTTGGGATGCCTCTCCCCTTAGATATCTCACTCATCATCGCTCATCCCAAAGGCTCTGTCGGGCCTCAGAGTTAGTGTAAACGGAAGTGAAGTAAACACGCAGATGTCGCAAAAGACATGGATTACTGCAAAACAGCAAAAATAAAACCCTATGAAGATTACTTAATAAGAAAGATCGATATGATATGTCTATAAGCTTAATTATAAGATCTTATATTAATCATAACTTAGTATATTTTATATTACGCATATATATCAATCATGTAGAGCACGTAGTACCCTACAATGTTAACATAGTGTGTATCATGTAAGCATATTTGTGCTAGATGTAAAACAAGTAATGCATTATGTCCCTCGCAAATCCATTTTTGGACAAACATGTTTGAAAATGGTTTATAGTTCAAGTAAAAACTTTTGACCTTTGTCTCTATAACTTGCTCTGATACCAATCTGTAACACATCTAAATCTGTACAAGCGGAATATTGACTATCCGATGGAGCGTTACTTCATAGTTCAATAGCACAAGATATAAGAACGACCACTAAACGTGTCGTTTGAAAAGATACATTAGATTAACAAAATACATGTTTGTTACATAAGCTCAAGGCTTCAAATTGTTCGACAATAAAGTTAAAGATTTCGACATATAACAAAAGTTCCCATGACAATGTAATATGACCCAAATCTCTATCATTGACACTTCAAAACCGACCACCCAATTATCACAGACATCTTCATGCTTTATTGAACCTGAAAGAATGCTTTAAACGTCACAAAAAAGTTTGTCCAATTCATAGTTTAGTTGTAATCAATAGTAGGACCCGCAAGATTCCAAGTGTATGATTAAAGCAACAGATGCAACATCCTAAAGTAATTACGTCTACCTAAGCTCATGACACTGAAGCTCGACATGTATGAATGCAATAAATTGCCAACATTTCCCGTGAATGATGTTCTAACCCGAAACATCCCAAATCCGACTGTATACGTTTGTTGTCCAGAAAATCGGCACAGTGAGCGCTACTCACCCAAACGGGGATGTCAATCCCAAATAGATCTATTTATAACACTACGCTTACAAACCATAATTTGACCAGTTCCATGATAGTGGTCTCACTAGGTTTATTCGCTACTTAGGCAAAACACTAAATCATAATTAAAAAAAAATTAAGTATAAAATGTACACTTGCGTCCAGTTTGTAAAACAAAGCATGTTCTCACCCCAAAGATGTAAACCATTTAAATAAATGTAAAAACGTGGGGCCATGAACTCACCTCAACAGTAGTCCTCTGAATGATATTATATATCCAAGTATAGCAATGAATCACACCGTCAAATACCTAAGTAAATACGGTCAAGGTCCTTAGTCCAACATATATAGCTAACGACTCAGTGTATAAACTAAATTCAATTATAAGTTTATATATACTGTTATCACTTGTGTGGTGGTGCACATGATTATTGTATTTGAAATTCATGATGGCTCTTGGGAAACGTATATATTTTGTTACTAAAATTCTTATTTATTAAAGCTTATTCCACAAACCGATAATATCGTAATATATTCTAAATCGCCCGATCGTTAAGTGTTTTAAATAGTTTCACCTTCGTTTATAAAATACCCTTATTTCCTTATAATTTACAAAACAGCCCCTAAGGTAGGAATTATACCATATTTACATTTTAAACCCTCAAGTTTCAATAATTACACTTTTAGTCCTTTAACTTTACAAAGTTACACTTTAGGTCCTTATAGGTTTGAAACAGCCCCCTAGTTTCTAGAATTGACAGAAACAGTCCCTGGACTTGTTAAATTTAGTAAATGACTGTTTTGACCCTTAAGTTTATAAATTGGCACTTTTAGTCCTCCGACTTTGTAAAAATTTCATTTTACTCGATTAAATCCCAACAAGTGGCATTATGTTTAATTAAGTCCAAATAAGCCATATAAGCTGCCCTAGCTTATAAATAAGCTTTAACGAGCTTATTTTGGCTTAATGGGCCTTATTGGGCCCATTAAAGTCCATTAAGTGTTCTAAGGGTCCATTTAAGTTTTAAAAAGCACAAATGCCTCCATTAAGCTTATTCAAGTCTGTTAAGTTGGAAATAAGCTCGGGAGAGCTTATTTTGGCCTTTTTCGAGCTTATTGGGCTCGTGAGCTCTAATACTTCGAACCCGAATTAATAAAAAGTCCACTTAGCATTCCTACTATTTTCTACCCTTAAAGCTTATTAAATCTGTTTTTGTCCAGCTTAATCCAATAACAATAAGCTCTCGTTAACCAGGTCTGTTGGGCCCATTAAGGGTCCGAATGGATTTTAAAGGTTTTAGTTTGATCCATTTAGGGTTCGTTAACTATATTTGGGTCCATTAAGTCCATCTAGCTTATGAGAGTTCATCAATAAGCTGCTTTGAGCTTATTGTGAGCTTATCGCTCGAATAGGGCTCGTTAATGGGCTAGTGAGTCTAATAAGGGTTTAGTTAGGGCTTCTCACGACATGACAAGATCTATGGGAATCAAATAAGCCTTATAGACCCCTAAATAAGCTTGGGGTGGCTTATTATTACGCATAGACTTCAAAAGGAATGAGTTGTTGGGCCCGTGGGCTCTTCGCACAGGAGCTGCCAACGCTAAGTTGACCCGCTAAAGCATCCCTTGATCACTAGTTCGTTCTTAGGGTTTTTAACCATCTCATTTTACACTCGTTAACACTTATTAACTATGACTTATTACATGCATTCGATTAATAAGCTATTTTACGCGTTCCCAAAGCCAAAGGTTTCGTTTACATTGAAATTTTTACGTATACGAATTGTGTTTTTATCAAACATACTCATGAACACCTTGCTTATATTGTATGTTTCAATGAAACGTTATAAGCTCTTGCTACGATATAGACCTGTTTCTTCATGTTAACACCACACAAGCATAGTATATGTATAAGATTGGTTCGTGAACTATGCATGGTCGAACAATGCATGTTCACTGTTCTCATATGTTTATACAACTCAAAGTTAACCTGACAAATTGGCCATAATATGAAAGTAATAAGTGAAAAATGCATACAAGGCTTGTTTGTGACTTACTAGGGTCCTAAGATTCTTAGTCCGTGGATTGTGAAGGAAACCCAAGTCGTATACACCCAACCATGTATACTTTAAGCTCCAAAGCTTGTAAACCCAACTCCTTAGGCTCTTATACGAGTATTTAGTATCTCTTAAACACTTAGAGGGAAATGTGGCTTGTGTATGGGCTTGTGTTGCGTGTGATACCAAGGTGTAGGATAATTGTGAAAGGTTTTAGCTTAGTGAAAAATGGTTTAGAGTTTTAGAAGTGTTCAAGTGTCAAATGTATATGGTATTTATAGACTTAAGAGACTAGTTAGATTTCCATGTCCTTAACCAAAACCATATTGCCCAAACTTGGTGGTTTAGAGGTTTTCTAGTTAATTACCCATGGTATTTGAAATACTCCTAAGTACACTCATTAATTACTTGCATAATGTACAAGTCTAGCTAGATTTAGGAAATCTCAAGGATTTGTGGTTCGTTCTTGGTTAACCGCGGCACAAAAGGAATCAAGAGGAAAAATGGTTCTTAACCAATGCGTAAAAGACTAGTAGAAGACCATTAGGACAAGTATTAATGAGAATTAGAATGTACAAGTACTTGTGAGGATCATTAGGAGATTTATTTAGCTAGTAAACACCAAGGACGATTTTTCTTATGGGTTTTCCTACCCATACTCGGCTAACTTTGGGTATTAACACAAGATTTGATTAAATTTTTTGTTTAGGAAATAAAAGTGGTATGTGGTTTGAGTCTTAGGTAAGTCTAGTATTTCCGTGGTTGTCTAAGTGTATTATTATGCGAAAACGAAGCCATTTACGTACCATAAAAATAAAAAGAGCAAATTCAATAATTATCTTCCTAATAATTACTTGACACTTGCTTGATCGCAAACTTGATTTTATATTGGTGACCGTGAGTTTGCGATAAATAATATTTCTAGTCTACGCGATTTTAGCTTAAAAGTCAAAATTAAAAGAAACCGTACGACTAAACTTAAATTGTGATCATTAATAAGTTCGTACAATGACATGAAAATGAAAAATGTACAAAGACTATGTGAATGCTGCCAATCATAGCATTACCAGAAGGAAATGATAATAGTTTGTTGTTACTAACGATGCATCCATCAAGGTCTAGGAGCGGGTTAATGCAAAAGAGAAGGTTTATTTGCATAAGCATCCGACAACTTAAGCCTAATTGAAGAAAACTATCACCCATACTCATGATCTCGAATTAGGAGCATTAGTGTATTTCCGCATCTTAAAAATTGATACACTATCTTATGGCAACAAAATGTACTGGTCCAACTGATCATAAAAGTCTTCAGTATATCCTTGATAAGAAAGAGTTAAACATGAGACAACGTCGTTGTCTAGAATTGCTTGCAGATTACGATTGTGAAATTCGCTACCATCCTGGAAAGGCAAATGTCGTAGCAGATGCCTTAAGCCGGAAGGAACGAATCAAACCACTCCGAGTTAGATCATTAGTTATGACCATTTATCCAAAATTACCATCACAAACTGCAAGTCAAACACAAGCACTCAAATAAGAAAACAACAAAGGTGAGAACTACAGAATGGAATGAAAAGCATTTGAAATACGTCCTGATGGAAATCGTTGTATTAAAAACCGAAGCTGGTTACCACTTTTTGGTAATCTGAGAGACTTAATCATGCATGAGTCCTATAAATCAAAGTATTCCATTCACCCAGGTTCTGACAAGATGTATGAGTATCTAAAGAAACGCTATTGGTGGCCTAACATGAAGGCAATCATCGCTGAATATGTTGGCAAATGTTTGACATGTTCTAGAGTTAAGGCAGAATGTTAGAAGTCATCCGGCTTACTGGTACAGCCAGAGATTCCTATGTGGAAGTGGGAGAGAATAACAATGGATTTCATCACAAAACTACCCAAAACCTCAAACAAACATGACACAATCTGGGTCATTGTCGATTGCCTCACCAAATCCGCACATTTCATCCTACCCGAAAGACAGATAGTATGGAAACCCTTAAAAGGTTATACATAAAGGAAATAGTCTCCTGGCATGGAGTACCAATATCTATCATCTCGGATCATGACAATCATTTCACGTCCAGATTTTGGCAATCATTACAAAGTGCTTTGGGTACTTAATTAGACATGAGTACGGCATATCATCCTGAAACTGATGGGCAAAGTGAAAGGATCATCCAAACACTTGAAGACATGCTTCGAGCCTATGTTATAGATTTTGGAAAAGGATGGGAAAAACACAAACCATTGGTAGAATTTGGCCGACAATAATCAAAGAAGCTCATACTCTAGTTCGCCTTTGCGAAGCGTGCCAAAAGACAGGAAATATATCAAAACATGATGAGATGCCCTTAAACAACACTCAAGTATGTGAAATTTTCGAAATATAAGGTATCGACTTTATGGGACCATTCCCGAAGTCATATAAGTTTGAATACATTCTAGTCGCTTTAGATTACGTATCTAAATGAGCTGAAGCTTAGGCTTTACCAACCAATGATGCCCGAGTGGTTGTTGCCTTCTTGAAAAAACTCTTCTGCCATTTCCGAACGCCCAAAGCTCTAATCAGCGATCGAGGAACTCACTTCTGCAACAAAATAATGGAAAAAACCATGAAAAGATATAAAGTTAATCACTGTTTCCCCACATCATATCATCCTCAGACTAGTGGTCAAGTTGAAAACACGAATAGAGCTCTTAAAAGAATTCTTGAAAAAACTGTTAAAGACAATCCTGCTATTTGGTCAAGAAAACTTGATGATGCTTTGTGGGCTTTTCGCACTGCCTACAAAACACCTACCGGTACCACACCCTACAAACTAATATATGGAAAGAATTACCACTTACTATTCGAAATTGAACACCATGCATATTGGGCTTTGAAAAACTGCAACCCTGATCTTATCGCTGTTGGTGAGAAAAGAATGTTTCAGTTGCATGAGTTAGATGAACTTAGACACCAAGCCTATGAAAACTCCCATTTATATATAACAACCCACAATTTTCATCAATGTAATTACCCATCTATTAAATTAGATGCACTGTAATATCCATCTATTATATATATACCACCTTTTTACAGGGAAATTTTTGCTTTATCTCATTATGCAACGTAACTTGCATCTCTAAAGTAAACGAGCTCACGCAACCTCTACCAATGCCATCTCTATCTATGTTTACATCATGTAAACATCCTAATATGTCAAGTCTATATCTTAATATCATTTTACCAAGTACATTATCCATTTAACGTACTTTTCAAAACGTTATATCAAAACAGGCATTAAACGTAAACGTTTATATCAAAACCCTAATTATATGTAATGTATACATATAAAATGAATGTGCAAGCCTTTAAAGCATGTGTATAAGTGTACAATGCACCACATTTGAATATCTTTTCCCTCCTAAATCAAGTTACAACTTTCTAAAGCTCAATGTACAAGTTAATAATGCAAGAAAGTTAAACTAGGTCATTTTACCTCCAAATTCATTTTAGTTTCTTACCACCACTTTAACACAAGGTACAAGCACTTAATGCATGACTCCTAAACCCTAAACTTAAACCCTAAGTCATCTAAAACCCTAATCTAAAACCCTAAACCCTAAACAAAACCCTAAAACCCTAATTTCACTTTAAACCTAAAACTAAACCCTAAACCTTAAAACTAAGCCCTAAACCTTAATCCTAAACCCTAAACCTTAATCCTAACACTAATCCTAAACCCTAAACTATCTTAAACCCTAACCATAACACGAATTAAAACCCTAAAACCCTAACCCGAAATGAAATGAACCCGACACCCCTTTTCTTGCATTTTTACCCATTTTAAGCAACCAAGCACCTCAAGCAAGCACCCTAGCACCTCTATGACATCACCATGACCTCACAAGTAGCCTACCAAGTAGCTCCATCACCACCCTTAAGCTCCAAGGATTCTAGACATCTCCTTATCACCTCCTTGTAGCCGAAACCACCACAACACCCTCCACCTTGCATTGCTACACTCCATAGATTCCATGAATCATCTATAGCCCTCCTTAATCACCACTCTACAGCTCTTGACACCTTTCAAAGCTAAAACTTGGGCACCAAGGGTGTTTCAACCCTATAAATAGCCGAAACATGCATACATTTCTAATCACACCTCAAAACTTCAATACACATACAAATGGAGTTCTAGATCAGCCAAGGAAGAAGTATAAGATCCCTAAGCTCATAATAGAAGCCAAGAATCAAGAAAAAGGAGCCCTTGAAGTCGTTACTATGCGTACGAACCCGAAAACCCCATTTTGACCCATTTTAGCTCTAGTAAGCTCAAAATCTTGTTCAATAAGCTTATAATCTGTATTAGATGTTCATAATACTCTTAAGATCATATATGAACTCTTGTTAAAGCCTTGAATCCTCAAACCTATATGTTTTTGATTAAAACCCTAAAAATGACCCGTTTTAATTTTCTAGCTAACGAATCCTTTTTCTAAACTTTTGTTATGTTAGAACATCTTATTTTAGCTTATTTTAATAAGCTATAACCTGCAAATATCTTGCATGGCTTTTTGGACTTGTTTTGCAAATATTTCCATGCATAGGGGTATATATCGTAACTTTTTGAAATTTATAACTAGAAGGACTGAAAATGTCATTATTCTAAAATTATAACTATAAGGACTTATTTTGCCCAGTTCTAAAGTTAAAGGTTTAAATTATATATACTTTATATATAAAGGTCTAAAGTTGTAAAAGTTTATAAACCAAGGGTATATATTGCCAATTTTGCAAAGTTAAAAATATATAATATAATATTTTTATATAAATTATAAAAATATATGTTAATATTATAAAACTCGATTTTATTAAAACCCAACACATTTATCGTTATTAATCATAAATCGACGCATTATTTCATTATATATTTAACGTAATTTATCATCAACTAACTTTTGAAGAAACTTAAAAATCTTATCGTATCACATTACTAGGGAATTTCACATGAAGGGTTTCATTTGAGTTTTCGTTTTGAAGAGTTTGTTGGGTTTACGATTTAAAGTGCTCCTCAAATGATACTACATGGCCTCTAGATTATGATAGCCCGAACAGCGAAACAATATTTCCATAATTTAATAAATCAAAGATATACGTTAAGCTTTATGAAGTTTTGAAACATAAACTAACACACTAAGACTTGAAATATACCCAGGTTGGCTGCGACGATGCATTACTTTCACTTGATATACTTTGCCATAAATCATATTTCACTATATTGTTTAAGGTGAGTTCGTAGCCTCATTTTTACATCTTCTATTTTCTAATCCGGAGGGGTATACATGCTATAAACTATGAATACAAGTGTTTTCTAAATGTATGCTGTCATAATATATTATTGCTTGTGATCTAAGTCCCTTTATGCCAAAAACCTACCATCATGGACCATTAATCACTTGCGAATGAACGTGAATATTGTGAATAGGCCTATTGGGATTGACGAATCCCGTTTGTGTTAGCCGGATAGGTAACCAAACGCACTATATTTGAATCTCATAGGTATATGGAAATTACCTACAACGGGGGTCCTTTTCAGTATATATATATCATTATTGATATATACACAAGTTAGTTTGTGTGCCATGAGCTTAGACGTAATAATACACTATTAATACTATTTTCTATAATAATTGTACTCATTGCAATTATTACACTTATGGGCGTATAACAACATAACCCACTGCCTATGATGACTTGTATTCACACTATTTATCATAAACCTATGAATTTCACTCAACCTTTGTGTTGACTTTTTAGCATGTTTATCTCAGGTAATTGAGCAAATTCATGGCACGGAGTGAATTGAACTTTAAGATGAAAAACTGTTATCATTCAAATTTTTGTTTTTATAATTTTGGGACCAGTCGTTTGCTAAAAATATGAATGAATAAATGAATGATAACAAAATTTTCCAAAACGTCTCTTTTGAGTCGTTTTCTATGATTATGACTGTTGTACTATGAAGTAATACCCCAGATTAGCTTCCGCTGCTATATGTAAAAATGGGGGTGTTATAGATTGGTATCAGAGCCATGGTTATAGAGAACAAGGTTAAAACCTTAACTATAACTACTTTTCTTCTTCTAGCCAAGAAAGTCCTCCGTGCCACTGCATTTCCCGAATAGTATGTAAAGATACATAATTACTATACTATCATATAAATAACTTATGTTATTTACACTGGGTTGTTACACAGTTATGTCTTCATCCAACCACCCTATTATCGTCCCATCCGATTCTGATATTGAGGATGCTTTTTCCTCTACAAATGTTCCAGACTATTTCCCAGCCACACCGAGAAACACTTCTCCTGACTCTTCAAATGATTTAACTAAGTATCTTTTGGCCACACTAGTCTTCTCACCTTTACATGATGATCCGTATATGGAAATCATGCAAGCATATGATGCTACTGATAATGAATTACCTATTCCTCCACTTCAAGCTCATATTGCTCCACCAACTATTGTGTCTCTATCTCCAGTGTTATCACTATCACCAATGTTTGATTCCTGAGATTTCTTTCATATCGCGGAGTTTTTACCACATAACATACATTGAGAATCCTGTGAACACACATTTAATATCTCCTCTTCAATCAGTAGGATCTTCATCCCCAGTTAGGCCAAACTAACCTCCAACAGACTATACATTTGATAAGTATATCTTCGCAAAGGTAGCATATCCGCATTATGAATCATATCGCGACCACCGGGAAGTGAACCAGTCCTCGAGGAATCTAATGAGTCAGATGCTTGTTAGAATATTCATCTCTGGAAATAATCATGGAGGATATCCAGGTTCGTCATCAAGGGACTTTTAAACAAGATCTAAGAATCAAAAATCAACAAGGCAGAACCATCATATTAGATCTGTGTTCGTCTTACAAGCTTTCTAGTAATCTAAACCATTAGGGTTTGTGTTGGATTTTATATAATTGACGATTGTCAAATTTTACTATGTGAATTACATAGACAAGTTATTTATGATCGAATACAGTAGTGATTCCATTATACCTCGTTATTTCATAATACCAATTAGTTGTATGGTCAAGATTTCTATCCTATTTCCGTAGTATAGATGGGACTCATATCTTTATCGTGATTACTATGATTCTTTTACTATCATTTTCTTAAATCTTTTATTACTTAGGTCCACTAAGCTTCTATTAGATCACTCATTCAATTTTTACTGTGTCTATCTCTTGATTTAAAAATTTTATGTAATTTATTTTATTATCAAAGAAATGATACAAATCTTTATAACTTGGATACGACTAAATCTTTTTATGGATTCTTAATTATGTGTTGTACTTCATATGTGATAGAATGCCTCCTAAAAGACGTCTAACATCATGAAGCACCAGCTATGACTCAGGCTCCATCAAGAAACTAGTTGCTGATAGTAATTTTTTTTTTCATTGCAGACTCTAAAAGCACAAGCTGCAACAATGGTAGGTACTAGCAATCCCAACAGGAATCCCGGACCTACTCGAAATCTGGTAAAATTATACGGGAAACTTTAAAGAGTCATAAGCTATCAGGCCTTCTCTTCATTAGTCACGAAAGGAGCAGTAACCTCAATCGCTGGTTTAAACGGGACTGAGTCAGTATTTTCTAGTAGCATGATGTGCGAGGAAAACAAAGTGCCATCTGCTACTTGGTACAATGACTATGACGCCTTATCCTGGTGGAATGGAATACGCCCAACCTATTGGATAGATGGTGCCATTGGGATCACTTGACTGAGTTGAGAAGGCTATTTAACAAAAAAAAGTATTGCTCGGAACTGAAGTCAGAAAAATAGAAGATAAAAACTTTAACACAATTTTGTTGGACTATAAAAGGAAATGATCTTAAAACTTACATTAGAAGCAGTCTTATGCCCGAACATGGTACCAAACCTAGCTAGCTGCTGAAATATACCTTATTTGGCAAGAGGGGTATTGTAGGATTTTTGAGAAGGTTGAAAGGATTGGAGATACATTGTTTAATGTTTTAATGGAAACTTAAAAAGGCTAACTATTGACTTTGAAAGTGAATAACTCTCGTGCTGTGGTAATAAGAGTTTCAGAAATATTTCGTAACAAAATCATGCGTATGATTAGGTTATGTGAAGCAGCAGTTATGCTTTTGAATTTTGTTCCTGACATGGATGTTTTTGGATATTATGCGCACTAAATGTTTGTGGTATTTCTACTTTTATCCCGAAAGCTTCTATCATAATGTTGTTATGTGACATGGTGACTAATTATGGGTTGCATATATATAGTTTTTGGCTCGGATGGTTTGGTTTAGTGTTTTATTTATTCATCTTTCAGGTTAATTGGCGGTAACACACATGTAATTTTTATTACCCTCACAGCGTCTCATCATCAAGTATCAAACCATATGTTTCTTGTTATGTCCACAAGAATGTTGAGAAGTTGCAAGAAAAAGATAGTTGATGCGTTTTTTTTCACCAAAAAGAGGTAATTTGTAATATGTAAGTTGTGTGTCAGTTGGGTTCACGTTAATGTTGGATTATATGGTAGTTGGATTAGCCAAATGCAACTAGAAATGTATGAGCCTATTGGGGGCACACACGTTAAACACTTAGAGTGCGTTTATAACTTCACGTAACGTTTCTGAAATGTAAACCAAAGGACCTACAATGACAAGATACAAATCCTATGGACCCCTAGCAATATGGCCAGCCATATGGATAATAATAGAGAGAGTCTATGTTCATTGTATGTTGGCGATAAGGATTGGAAGAGGAGATAAGGATAAATTGATGAGTTGTGATAAGGTTTAATTAATGAGTCATAATCTTATCACAATGAGATGTTGGAGGCTATAAAAGGACTTGTTCTCTAACTCTTTAGTGCGTCCCTAACAGCCTACAAACTCAGAAATCATTATCTCATCCCTCTCCAATATATCAGCCGAATTAACAAACACGGTTCTGCCTAAATCGGTTAACCCCTTTTAGGGTTTTACGAGTGTGATCTGATCCCACGGAGTTCACAACAGGTCATTTACATTGTGTTTACTTGTTCTCAGGCGTGACAACAAGCAGAAACGAGTAGGGTTTCGTATTTGGTGATTTTCGGTTCAATCTGCTCAAATTCGGTTAGAACCGAATTTGGTGAAACTTTAATTCACCTTTACTGAATTTCGGTTGATAATACAAGAGTGGTATTTGATGGTTTAATTCAGTTGGTTTGGTTTACAATTGTTGTTTGGGATACACGTGAAGTAGGACTAGCATTCGGGCGCATTCGTTGGACGTGTTTGTGTGAGCACTCGTAGAGGTGACAATTTAGTCACTATGTTTCATAACATTTGTTGGTGACTTCGAGGGTTAGTTTCATGTTTTATTTTTTGTTTATTTATTATGTGTGTTAATCATATGCTCCTTACTTGATCCATATCCGCTGCGTACTCGTGGTTGTTAATGGTTAACAGTTTATCAAATTCCAACAGTGGCATCACGAGCCAACTCGTTTGGTGTATTATGAGTTACACACATAATTAAACACGCTAGGGCTGCATGAAATCAAGTTTTATTTATTGTTTTATTGAAAATTATGGCAATTATATGCAATACTTGCCATAAATAATGAATAAACACCTAGAATCAACACAAATGTAACTTGATAAAAAGAGAATAGATTAAAATTGAAAGGTTAATTAAGCTGCCATGTTATTCTATTCTTATTATATCTCGGCCTTAAGACTCACGCAATCATGCTATATGATGGATGTGGCGATCTAGGCACTTTAGCAGAAAACCTAGTGAGAGTCTTATGGTTCTCCAATTGGGGAAGACTCTTTTGAGAACTCGAGGCATTATGTGATTTACTGCTTTGAATATAAGAGTTTGTCTTCAATTTTAATCCAATTTTATGTCTGTTTTAATTGCTTATATGTGATATGTCATGTGTCTAGTCAATATGTGCAATATAGACTTTATGAAACTCTTAAAACGGACCTATACTTATAGAGAAACTTGGATTGTACATGTCTAATATTACACACATTATTATACTCCTTGTGACCAATTATGTGTTATTTGCGAAACCGGGGTTTTTGGACAAATTAATATGGACATTAAACTATGAAATGTGATTTCTTGTGAAGCCTTAGTTTTATGTGCGCAATATGGGGTTGAATTGATCTTTAATCTTATCCCGCCCCACTACATGCTTCGGCATATGAGGGAATTATTGGAATTACTTGTGTCTTCGGACACATGTAGGAGTACAATATAGGGTTTGATCAATTTGTAATCCCACCATATTGGCAACAAAAAAAAACTAATGTTAACAAAGGGGTTTCTTAACATACAATAGCATTATTAGTCAATTAGAAGTACGGCTCACCCATTGTTGGACAAACTATAAGAGAAGTTTAAGGCGGGTGATATTAAGGTTCCCCAAAAGAAGTCAGGTTTTTAATACGCTTCGCGCTGACCTGTTTCTCCGCTTCTTTGTGCATTCAAAATGGAGCTACCGAGAACATTTGACAAAATGATGTCTATACCAAAAAGGTTAACAAAATGTTTTCTTAACTTTGTGCTACAAGTTGTTTTGCATGCTTCTTGTACACGATTTTTGTCACATATTTTGAAAAATTTATGTGTATACCCCTAGTGAAGTTTTAAGTCTATGCCAGCCAAATGAAGAACACGTGCATTTGGATTGTCTTCTCTGGTCAGACCTCAGGGCCTTTCCAACCCATGGCGAATTTTTTCCATTGGTCAGACCCTTGTCAATTTTCGCACGTTCTCTTTTGGTCGACTTAAATCGAGTTACCTGGTCAGACCTCGGACCCGAGGCATAAGATGAGACAAAACATGTACATGACCTTACTATATGAGTTACTAAAGTCATGTGTCTCATAAATCTAAGAGTTGCATTAACAATGCAATTAACGCTCGCCGCTTACCTCTTGCCCTACTTTTTTTACTCACTGGTCAGACCTCTAGTAATAAGTGGGAGGTCAAGTTGGATCTTAGTCTTATTAGTAATTAATTGGGTAGTTAATTTTTATAAGAATTTAATTATCGAAAATACTAAATAGAACTTTCTTTGTTCTGATTAATTTTGTTATTGCACCATAATTCGTAAACGTGAGTTTGTTTTTCTTAAAAGACAAACAGTCTATTTTTCTGGTAAGAAGAGTGAGACTTACTCATATCTCTTCTCATTGGTTGACAAGAATAAGATAGGGTTATAATTGAATTTTATCAGTTATATTTAAACTCACTTTCAATCTTTCATTACCCTTTTATGATTTTGAAATTTTTGAAAGATAAAATATTTGTGTAACTAGAGAATATTGTGTCTATAGCTACCAAATAATGAAATCTTGCACTAGTCACGATGTATGAGTTTAAACCGCAATGAGTAAAGAAAATTGCTAGCGGGTATTCTATGTATATTTTCTTGGACTCACATTATTCCTTAAGTGCTAAACACCCTTGTGGTTTGACAGACCGATTAAGGAGGAATTGCATGCTATATGTTCAAGTTAATGAAAGCACGAATGGCTAGTCCCTCATCTACATAAGTAGAACTTCATATACTATGTACAATACCTAAGTACATTGCTACTTGTAGGCATTCTAAGATAATAGAAAAGCCTCATAAATGTAAGAAAAATTACTATATCATATATTCAAAGGAAAGAAATGAATCTGGATATAATGAGAAGGCGTTT
>BQNB010050016.1:0-20755 GCA_026074375.1 Tanacetum coccineum | reverse complement strand
CTTCAAAAGAATTCCCAAGACAACAAGGTTCCAAGACTAAAGAACGAAACAAGAAGTGAAGCCTTATGCAATGACCACCCATTAGGGGGAGATTGTTAGACCTAGTATTATGTGAAGTGATGGTCATTAAGACTCTCGAACCTTGTTTTGTCTAGTGTATGTTCCCGGGAATTCTATAATGGTAATTGGGCCTAGTTACAGGCTTTAAGCCCATTAGATAGCAAGCCCAGCCTTGGAAGCCCACTTAAACCCAAGGTCGGCTCATGTACACAACTATATAAAGCCCACTCCAAGTGTGGAGAGGGTGTTGCTTCTTATTTCTTTCTAGTGTAAGTAACCATCTTTATTCTCTCTTTTATTTCTCTCTCTAGTTCTTTCTCCCTCCAATCCATGCAGCATGTCTTGAAAAGCTTTCTTCATAGACTCCCTTTTGGCGAAGTTTCTGAATCAGCTTCCCCCCACACCAACATCCCTATCTTGAGAAGATTCTGAAACTTTAATGTAGCTTCAACCATCTTCTATATGTCATTAAAGTGCATAGTGGAATTATGTAGAAGAAAAGCCACACCAAGTAGTACTACTTCTTGTCATTGGATCTTGGTGAATATTCGTTCGGGGGTACATGCGAGAAATCAGCAACAATTCTTCTCACGTATGCAGTATACTTCACAAACCATACTAAGTAAAGTAGTATACACTACTTCCCTCTGGAAGTTGACATGGTAACATCAAAGTTAACTAAGTCCCGGATGTACACATTTTCCCCTATGATGGTTGCGAACTCTCAGAAGCATTATTGTCGTTTACGTCCATATACTCGATAACTTCTTGTCTTAAGCACAAATCTTGAAATCCAAACGAACCATTACCCTCTTGACTTCAGAAACCGTAGTAGGAGATGAAGCAAGAATTAAGAAAACTTGGTATAATCAAGGTCTTGTATACGAAGGTCGTTGAAGAACTTTGAGAATATTGGTTAGACTGTGAAGTACCATTGTCTTGGAATAGCACAATAATATCCTGTGAGAATTGTTGATTACATCTCAACCTTTAAACTCTCTGGCTAACTTACCAACCTCGTATTCTATTGGCTATTGTTGTGACTACATGGTGAAGTAAACCTGATATACCAAACTTGAAAATGAAGTAAAATCCTCCAAATTTGTTACTTAAGCTTGCACTATTGTTGATTAAAGAACGGTGCAAGATTAAATCTAAAAGTTTGACCGTGGGATCTATCCAGGAACACTCCATTAGATAGAGTAGAAGTCCTAGGTATGATTGTAACCACATATGCAATTGTACACGGATCAAAAACCTGGCTCTGATACCAATTGTACATAAAAACATGACTCTGATACCAATTGTACACGGATCAAAACACCTTTTCGGGGGGTCTTGGTTGATCAAAATAAACAAGATATATCATTGTTAGTTTCTAGTGAGAGAAAATAGAGAGAGGGTGAGATGAACACAAAAAGGAAAAATATTAGATTGAAAGGGAAATGGAAAAATGAAATGAACATCCATACCCCCCATGGAGAGTCATGTGGGGTATTTATAGCCTAAACATAACTAGACTATCGTATACAATAGTAGTCCCTGCGTTTCACGCAGTGTCCATAGCTAGTCCAATTCACGTGTAAGACGCCAGCTTTACAAAATAGTAAGGCTAACAGGTTGTGTAGCGGAATTGATTGACACTTCAGGAGATCACTTCTCAAAGTATTCTTCATACATTGGTCCAAACAAATTATCTAAATATGCTTTTAATGGAATAGAAGAAGATCTTGCTGATGAATCATCATTAATGAATTGGTTTGGAACGGGTTCTGAACCGCTATATTCCGAAGCCATAGCTGTAAGCTCATTAAACTTGACATGGATGGTTTCCATAATCTTTTTGGTTCGTCGATTATATATTCGAAACCCTCTGGATGTTTTTGAATATCTAATAAAGATTCCAATGTATGCTTTAGGTTTCATCTTTCCAAGGTCATCTTGATCATTTGTTGGATAAGAAAGTGAACCAAATACATAAAAGTACTCCACATTTGGTTTTCTGCCGTGAAAAAGTTTATATTGAGTCTTGTTGTACCATGGATGAATTATTGACCGATTTTGAGTGAATCAAGCGGTGGAAATTGCCTCGGCCCAAAGAAATTCTAGTAATCGTGAAAAGATAAGCATTGTGCGTACAGCCTCGACAAGAGTATGATTGCGTCTTTCAACTACACCATTTTGTTGAGGCGTTCGAGTGATTGAAAATTGTTTCATAATGCCTAACTTTTCATAATGAGCCTTAAGATATGCGTTTTTGAACTCAGTGCCGTTGTCAGTTCAAATTTTGTGAATTTTGGCGTTGTAATTCAACTGAACTTGAGCAATAAACTTCTTTATTATCTTTGGAGTCTCATCTTTTGTGTGAAGAAAGTATACCCATGTGAATCAAGAATAATCATCAACGATCACCAAAAAATACTTCTTTCCATTGATCGTTTCTACCCTTATTGGCCCGCATAAGTCCATATGTAGCAATTTGGAATGAGTGCTTAGAACCAATTTAGGTGGATGAGAAGATTTCTTGCTTTTTCCCCGCTCACATTCAGAACATAGATGATCTTTATTGTATTTGAATTTCAGAAGACCATCAACCAAGTCATGTTTGCTAAGATCGTTAATGGTACCAAAGTTTAGATGTGAGAGTCTGTGATGCCAAACTATGACTTTGTTGAAGTGGCTTTGGACATAAGACAAACAAGTGACGAAGCAACCATATCTGAAATAGAGATAGTATACAAATTGGATTCACGAGCTCCTGTTAGCAAATCATCTCCTTCTAGATTTCGCACATAGCATGTTTTGGAGCTAAAAGCAACTTTTAGATCACCGTCACAGAATTGTCCTACACTGAAGAGGTTGTGTCCTAGACCTTCAACATAATATACATGACAAATAATGATATTGCCTTGTACATAATCGCCATAGCCTGTGATTGCTGCAAAGTGGTCATTTCTAAATCAGACTGTGCCCATGAATTTCTCAACAAAAATTTTCAGCGGTGAACGATCACCAGTTATATGCTTTGAACAACCACTATCAACAATCCACATAACGATTTGAACTACATGCAACACATGAAGATACCACATATGGGATAGTGGATGATTTGGCTACCTATTTTTTAATGGAAACCAACGTATTATTAGTCTTTTTACTATTAACAACATTTGGATATGTTCTAACACTTAAGCTCTTGGGTGACCAACCAACATTAGGTTGTATTTCATACCACTGTTGCCACATCATGCTGGTTTTTATTTTATTCTTCATGAATTTGCTAAGTGTGATGTCTTGCCGAATTACTGATTTTGACTTAAAAGCACTAGAGACCTTCTTTTTGGCACTTAAGAGAGTAACTACAGCAACCTTAGTTTTGGAAACTACAGGAGTTGTATCTAAAGTCTTAGGTTGAGCAGTTCTTTCAGCAAACCAAGTCTTTGAAACTATTGGAGTAGTATCGACAGACTTAGATCTAGGAGTAGTAAATAAGGCTTTTTGTATTTTAAAATGCACATTCAATTTATAATTCGCAAGACATTTATCATGACATGGGATAAGCACACTTTTAGAACAAGAAACACACAATACATTCTTCACTTTAAGAGCATTTTTAGCATCAATATATGTTACAATCAGTTTGCTTGAAACAACATTCTTAGATGCAACATTTGTCTTTTTATTTGTCCTAATAGAAACTTCTACTTTTTCTGATGAATTCTTAGTGTTGGATAAGACACTATTCTTGGATGGTGAGTCTCTACTCGAAGGTCTTCTAACACTAGTAGCAGCTTTCAATGCTGTAGAAGGTAAAACACTCTTAACTTTGTTTGTATTTTTTTCCTGTTTCTTTGTATTATTGACTTTGTACATTCTCGGTGCTATGACATTTTTGTTTGTTTCAACAGCTTTCTGTTTGTTAGGTGAAGTCTGTAAAGTGATTATTTTTAACAAAACATGTTTATCTTCTGTTTTAGGAACAACAATTTTCTTTTGAAAAGCTTGTTTATTTAGCGGTGTAACACAAAGAAGTTTATTAGAAACCATGGTTTTGTCAAACTTAGTATTCACAGACTTACCTTTTTCAAAAAAAATTAGTTTGGTTTTTAACTCAGATATTGTTATCAAAAGATCTTGATTCTTTGCACGTACATCTGCATATTAATAGGTCTTTTGACTAATATGCTTAATCAATTCATTGATTTCCTTTTGAGTTTGAGTTCGTGTCTTTTTAATTGAATCAAAAAGTTTTTGATATTCTAATTTGATATTTTCTCTTTCCTTTATTAAAGATTGTACTTGAAATTCCAAAGACATGTTCTTATTCTCAAGCTTTTCTATTTTTGATATCCAAGAGGTTTCACACTCGTTTTGTAAAGAAGATTCACATTTTTGTTTTTCTTTTTCATGTTGCATTTGTAGTTCAAAATCAATACTTTGTTTTTGATATTTTTGAACATCATTTTCAAGAATCTAGATTCGCGATTGCATAACCTCTTAGATTTCAAATGATTCCCTCTTAAGATTTTCCATTTCATCTTTCAAATTATTGTCTACACATTCATGACTCATCAACACACAACATTCGATTTCATGCTTGAGTTTTGCATCCGAGAGTTGATCATTTAAAATCTCATTTTGTTTCCATGTTGCATTAAGATCACTTTCCATTGACTCAAAAACATCCATCATTTCTTTTATGTCTTAATTCAAATGCAATTCATGAAGAATTGGTTTCACCTCTTGTTGACAAAATTTAGTTAACCTTATTTCTTCTGGAGTTATATAGAAAATACTTTCACGTTTAGAATTTGATTATTTTAATGCAAACAACGTTGTAAATTCATTTTCCATTTTTTCCAATTACAGTTTCATTGGGTTTGTACTAAACGTTAAAGCCAAAGAAGGTTTTATCTCAGAAGGTGAAGTCGATGTTCTTGCATTTGAAGAGCATTTAACCTTAGTTTGTTCAACAAATAATTCTTTTTGTGGAACAAAATTCTCATAAAGAGAATTTAATTTGTTATAATCAATTGTACGAACATTATTTTTTTCTCAATGGCAATTGGATCCTTTAATTTGTTTTCCATTTTTATTTGACTCTTGGTTGCATCATCAAGTATGTCCCGAGTGTCTCTAACATTCACATGACTTTTTGTATCATTAAAGCTAGAAGCATCATATATCTTTGGATTCTGAGAAATTGCTTTCTTAAGGTTTTGGTCCAAGCATGAACATTGTTTGTACCGATTGACCCATTTTATCGTCACATTTTCATTATCCTTAACTTTTGCTTCAAGATCTAGAACTGTGTCATGGTATTTATCTTCATTATCACTCATCTATCGTTTCAAAATTGTTTGTATCTTTTGAAGTTCCACAATTTTTATTTTTAATTCGACAACAGACAATTATAAGTTATCTCGTTGTTGTTCTAAATCTCGAATTATATCCTTATCACGAACAAATTGAGTTTGTAAATCATTTTCTAATCGTCTTGCTTTTCTGTCAGCCTCAATGAATTCGTTATAAAAGGTGATGTTATTTCCTTTGATCATTTCAAAAACCCGAACCTTTTCCTTATACAACTCAAGATGTCGAGTTAAAACTTTATTTAGTTGTCTGACTTTGTTAGCAATTATTTATTGTTTCTTAGCTTCCTTATAAGCATTTCTAGCTAATTGCTCTAATTCACATGATGCTTGAACATTGTTATTGTATTCAACGATGCCACTATTAACATCTACATTTGGTTCATCAAATATAATATTGCTATTAATTTAATCATCACTAATTGTATCGTTAATAACTTTAGGTTGTTTCGGATACTTTTGCTTTTGATTATCTTTAGCAAATAATGGATTCACATAGCTGGTGGATGGTTTTTGTACCTCACAGAGAAATGTAAAATCATAGCTTGGCCATGCATCAGATTCAATGTTTGCTGGTTAAATTCTGGCCATCAAGCATATATTTATACTTAATTCCTTAATTTCTTCCATCCGAGTAGCATCATTAACAAGAAAGTATAATAAAAAAAAAATTAAAAAAATTAAAAAAAAAAAAACAAAAATAAAAAAAAAAAAACATATGGCAAAAGTGTAAAAAATGAAAAGCAAAAAAATTAAAAAATAAAAATAACTAAAGAATAAAAAAACAAATAGAAAACAAAGAATAAAAAAAAAAAAAAAAATAAACAAAAAAAAAAATAAGAGGTTAATAAAAAAAACAAAAAAAATAGATAAAAGGAGAAAGTTAAAAAAATAAAGAATCAAAGTAAAGAACAAAAAAACTAAACAAACAAAAGCAAATTAAGAAAGAAACGGATAAAAAAAAATAAAAAAAAAAAAAAAAAAATACAAAAAGAAAAAAAAAAAAAAACAAAAACAAAAAAAACTCCTCAATTTCTTTCGTCCGAGTAGCATTAGCAACAAGAAAGTCATTTTGTTCATCGGTAAGAGTTACTCATGCTTCATCATGTTTTGCTAGCAACATATATTCCATGAAGTACTTTGAATCTCGAACTTTCGGCTTTGGACAATTATGAGCATAATGACCTTTCTCACTGCAGTTGTAGCATTGAACATTTGTAGCTGCTCCTGAAGACGTAGTTCGAAGAGTTCTTTGTGTGTTCCTAGTGATAACATTAGATATTTAATACTTTTTCAAATCAAATTCCCGCATTTACTGCCTTGCTTTGTATCGTTTTTATATGAATTCGGTATTTAATTCTTCTATTTTGCGAATTCAGGTAATTAGAGGCATTGGAACAGAAAATGGTGAAATATGTGCAAAAATAGTACAAATACTAATTTATTTAGAAGATGTACTAAAATTTAAGGAAAGGCTACTAAAATCCTACAGGATGCAGCCTAAAAGCAAAATGAAGAATAATATCACTACTATATTATTTAGTAGAGGTACTATATTTTTAATGATTAATGTTGTCGATTAAAGCATAGAAATTTTCGGCGTAACGTCCCCATGGGAGTTACCCTTAATAACATTAAATGAACGAAGATTTGGTGCTGACGATGCATTACGGCGTAACGTCCCATACGAGTTACGCGATAAAATATTATATGGAAATGATATTTAGTGCTGACAAGGTTACGCGTGACGTGATGAGTATAAATACAAAAGACCGTAACCAATTTTAATACTAAATTCTGGAATGTTGCGTCAGAAGGTTTACGGTGTAACGTGGTCGATGTCGTTACGCCGTAAAGTATGACTCATCCAAGGACTGAAGTTGCAAAAAAGCTACGAAGATTGGAGGATCAAATATAAAACAACAAGTACGATGGATGGCCATTTGTGCAAAAGCCTCAAACTTAGTATTTATTATAAATATTAAAAGGATTCATCCATTCATTAATCAATTTCTTAGGTTTTTCTCCTCTGCCGACGCAAGAGACAAATGTGATTTATCCCTTTTGTTTATCAAAGCAGCAAATAGAAAAGGAAGTAGGTAGCCTGCCTGCTTGATTCAGGTATAGGGCGAACCACTTTGGGGTTGCATCCGGATCCAACTAAAGATCGGGAGCTATAGTTCAGCATGATTATACATTATTCTATCAATAATTACAGATTGATTTCATTAATTATTTTATAATGATTTATTTGATCTCGGCTGTGATTATTGATGCGTTGATATTTATTATGTTTACTTTGCTCTTGTCATATAATTTGTTAATAATTCCTGGTTATTTCTATTTTAGATTCTCTTCTCTGACTATTGTTTCGTTGTATATACCTTGTTAACTTTCGTGTACCCCTGGTTTTGTATATTGCAGGTGGTTTTAGAACATGTTAATCGCAGTTATTAGATTTACCGACTTAAACATGTGGATAAGCAGGGTACAGTGAAGGATGAATCAACTAACCCTAGGATGTATGAACTAACCCTGTACCACCTCTACCACTTAATATACTTAAAAAGCACATGAACTCTTTCAAAGAGGGTTAATAATCAGTATAGGTTATTAGACTAGTTCTTGGGGTAGTTGGGATTAATCACTATGACCTGGTCGCCCTACCTTCGTGACTTTCAGGGGATTCAGGTTCACAGGAATTATAGGACAGATTAAATATATCTATTCAGGTCTGTCGACTTTTGAAACTACTAATAAAACAAGAATTAGACATTGGACTTGAGATCAAGATAATTAAACTCGGGATATTTAATTAGTTAAATAGGTTCATCTTCTTAGCAGTTTTCCACTATACCACTTTCATTGATTGATAAAAACCATTTTAATTCCTCTCATTTATTCTCTTACAAATTAATCTTCTAAAACAACTTTAAAAACCTGACAACCATTTAAACTCAGATTTAAACCGCCCTTTAGCTCTTGGGACGACCTCAGATTTACCGAAACTACACTACTCACGATCGGGTTCTCTGTCTGTTAGTGCGTTTGTAAGGTGAAACGAGTTTTATAAATTTAAAACTTGGTAAATAATTATTTAAAAGAAAATACACATAACCAAACATCATTCTGAACATTGTCACCCTCCATAATTTCCTCTTGAACATATGAACGTCGTGTATTTCTACCATCATTACCAGAATTTCTACGTTGAATGTTTACTCTATCAGCTTGTACAATTGCTTGGTTTCTAGTGTTGGATGAAGTACGAAGACGATTGCTTGTTAGATTAGAGAAACGTTGAGTGATTGGTCGAGCGAGTAACATCATTGCAAAAGTAAGTGGATCTTCATACTTACTTTGAAATTCATCCCCTTGATAATCATCGTCATAATCAACCACTGAAGGAGGATGTGTGACATAGTAAGCTGATGGATGTCTAGAAGAAGGACATGTATGTGCCATCAGTGCAAGAGGATCATAAGACTTTTCTAATTTCTTTTCTCTAGATGTGTTAACCATTTGCTCATATTGGTAAAGATAATCAAACAAATCATCATAAGTATCATATTGTTAAATCTTTTTGGCAAGACGAACTGAAGGACATACTATCAATCATTCAGGTATGAAAACAGTTAGGAAATTTGTGTTAACCGGGGGGGTTGGCTTTTGGGAAAGTGATTTGTTTCATGTTAGATCATTCAATAACTAAGAAATCAATGTAGACTGACACTAGTACTTCTCCTGGCTCAGCAACGAATTTATCAAACTCATTAATAAAGCGTGTTTCCCTGTCAACTTGATTTTGCACAGTTCCTCGCATGAGACGTTTAACTCTTTGCCACATAGCTTGTGCAGTTTGACAAGAATCTACAGAATTATATATGTCATTTGGGATAGAGATTAAAATCAAATTCATCGCTTCAATCTCAACTTCATAGTGTTTCAGATCATCTCTTGTTAAATCATCTTCTGTTTGCGGCCTTGGTGTTTGAGAATCAAAAGGAGTGAAGTCTTTGAACACAAATGGACCTTCATCAATTGCCTTGTTAAGCCACTTTCTCTTTTCTCTCTTTTGATTGAGGTACCTTCTGAAACGACTTGCCCATGGTATATAACTACATCTTTCAAGCATTGGAGGTCTTGTCTCAGAACCGACATCAGCAAGGGATTGTTGATGTGTAGTTGAAGTCGACATGTTTTATGATTCAAAGATTGGATCTTTGTAGACGAAAAAGAGTTCTATTTGTGATTAACAATCAACTTCTCAAAGAAAATTCACAACTTGACGAATTTGACTCCTTGTCAAATTTAATAAATTCGATAAGACACGTGTAACAAATTCGATGAGTAATTTCAAAAATGAGCAATTTGTCTAATACGCACTCTTGGATGATTTTCGATAACAACTTTGTCGAAAATTCCCAAAATTCGATTTTGTCCAATATCGGGTGTCAAAGATCTCGGTAAAAGTAATATCTCGGACAATTCGTTTCTCAGACAATACTTTTCTCGGATAGTTGATTTTCTGAACTTTTCTCGGACAATACAGTTCTCAGACAACGCATAAACTATTTTAGGACCTTTTCTAATTTTCGATATTCACACTTTTTGAAAGACTTTTCACACAAAATTCGACTTATCAATTACGATAAAACCGTAATGATGTCAATTTTGATGAAACTTGATCCGTTTTAAGTGTTTCCGAAAAAGGATATCACAAATTCGATAAAACTGAAATGTGGTTTTTGCACTTAGAATTCGAAAATGATCACAATTCTGATAAAACCGAAATAAGTGAGCACTTTACGATTCACAAATCCGTATTTTAACGTCAAAACTTTTCCTTTTTCCCGGTGAACACAATTTTGATAAAATAGAAATTATGACAAATGTGTTTTGTGAAATCGAAAATGATATACCTAAAACGATTTTCGATATAACCGAAAAAATCGTGTATCTATTACAACTTTCGGCCACACTTCGAAAATTGACACTTTATCCTAATACACAATTTTCGATAAAACCGAAAACTTGTGTAACTAATACTGTCCGACAAAAGATACCAAAAATGAGAATAACACCTAATATACAAGTTTTGATATAACCGAAAACTTGTATAACTATTACAACTCGATTAAAGTAACAACAAGATGACTTGAAATTGCTCAAATCAACCAAAACGATCACGTCTAAGCAATAATTGCTGTCGAAAACGAGTGTAACTATGATATTAGACTGATATAGGATGTCGAAAATGCTCAATAAGCTCAAATAACCACTCGTAAGTACCGAATATCATCTCGTCAAACTCGATACTGCAACAAATAACGAAATAGATCAATCTTAATCTCTAATGGCGTATGATACCACTTGTTAGGTCTTGTTTTCTCTTGAATCACACGATGTAGGAAGGTTAAGTATAGAGAGAATTAAGAGAGGAAGGCAAGTATTTCACAATTTTCAAATTTTCTAAAGAAAAGAGAAATGGGAGGAAAAGTGAGTGTTATAAGCCTTAACCCTCTAATGTTGATTAGGGGGTATTTATAAGAGAGGGGAAGATTAGCTTCCCTTCCTTTATTATCCCTAATTTGCAATCTAGTCCCTATTCTTTGGATAATATGGTATTTTTCACTTTAAGCATATTTCTTCTTATTACAAACTACTTTCTACTTATAAAATAAAGTAAAAACATTAATAATAATTAAAACCACCTAAAATATCATAATCGACACATTTATGATCCTAACAGTTATCTCATTCAACTCACCAATTACTTGTTCCATTAGGTGATCTCTAGCTTCTTTTAGACTCTTAGGATGACCTTCATCCAAAACATTAACTTTTAATGACATGTGCCTATTGAGATCTTGAAGTATGGGTTCATTGATCCTTTCATCTTCTACCGAAGGAGATGACTCAGGCAAGCTCTCATCAAAGGTAACATTGAGAGATTCCTCAATTCTCGTTGTTTCCGAGTAAAGCACTATGTATGGTTTACTAGTTTAAGAGTATCCTAAAAACACACCTTCGTACGAGTTTAAGTTGAATTTAGTGAGATATACTTTAGTGTTAAGTATAAATACTTTACAACCAAATACCCAAAAGTACTCTAATGACGGCTTCCTATTTATAAGTTCCTATTATAAGGATTTCATAGGGTGAGGAAATGTATTTAAATTCACCCACATATTTGGTTTTCAATTTTGGTTATCAGGAGTCACGTTTCTGTAATTTTCAAAACATTATTGTTTTTAATATGGAACGATATGTATTCTAATTACCCATGAAGGAGGATTTATATATGAAAAATGTTTTTTTGATTGACGTGTATTAGTTTTGTTTTGCTTAAATACACTTGATATTATATGAAGGTAATTATTGATTTTGTACAAAAAAAATGGCTAGAGAATTTGGGGTGCCAGGTGCCTCCTATTATCCCCCATGGGTGGCCCACTATCTTTCTCCCATTGGCCGACGGGCCCGCCCACACGCGGTTTCAAATCAGGGGCCAACTTGGCGGTTTTGGCAAATTTTTATTTATTAAACTTAGAAGGAAAATTCTATTGAAAATCAACCGTTTTTAAGATCCGGAGAATTTGAAGTATAGTAGTTTAGATAGAAATAGAATGTTTTAGATGAGTAGGTAGTAAGAAGTATCGTGTCATCAACCGACATTTTTAAAGGTAGTTTAATAATTTAGTCTACTTTCATATAATAATTAAATTTCTTTTAGTCTTGACAACTATACCTAAGATTGTTTTAGTCACACAAATATACATTTCTATACTTTTTTTTGTCATAATGTTGGTGTTTGTTTTAACGTTAATTTAAAAACTTTGTTCTTTTTATTTTTATCATTATTTTCATTTTGACAGTCATCGAAGCATTTTCTAGGCGCTGTTTGCTTTGTTATGGTAGTGGGTGGGTTTTTGCTTGTCAATAATTTATTTTAATATTATATCTGCGTTAATGTATTTTTGTTCAGGTGAGGTTGGGAGGTTTGAAGGAAAAATTATTAGGTAACGGATATATTGGAGGTGGTTTTGGCGGTTTTGTCTGGTGAGTTTTTGTTGCGGAGGAGCGAAGGTGGGGTGAGACATGGGGATTGTCTGTAACTTAGTTTTTTTTTTTTGTTGTGGGGTGGGGGTGATAGATCATTATGTGGTGCGATGTGTGGATGTGTGTGGTGAGTTGAGGTGGGGTGTGTGTTGGGGTGTGTGGTTGGGAGGCGGTGTTGCGAGCGTTGGTGTTTGTGTCGATGACATGGGGAGGTGGTCGATTTGGGGATGGGGTGGGTTGGGTAGCGTGCCAAGAGGTGGGCATTTGTGATTTGGGTGAGATTGGTGATGTGGGATGGTTAGGTGCTTTTGATTGGAGTGAGTGTGTGGGTGAGGTGTGTTTGGGTGATGACGCTGGTTTGGGTGCGAGGGCCCGCGGGGGTGCCGGATGATTTGCGTGTGGCGGTTGGGCCAACCATACGGGGGGGGATACTTGGCAACGGGGAGGCGGTAGGGATGGAGTTCGGTGAGGTGCGGGTGGGATTGAAGGGTGGAAATAATAGGGGGTGTGTTGGGCAGGGACTTCTACCTCGATGGGACGATCGGAGGCGGACCGTCGTATTGATGTCGGGAGTCAGCCGCGGCTCTAGGGCGACGGCTGGATGGAAATGTTGGACGTGGGGTAAGGGTGGTTAGGGAAGTGGGGGAGTGGGGCTAGTGGGGGGACGGAGGGGGGGGGGGGGGGTGGGGGGGGGGGAGCGGGGGGGGTGGGTTTGGTTGTGGTGTGGCTGGGCTGCGAGGCGTGAGGCGAGGGAGGTTAGCGGGATCGAGCGAGTGGGGGGGGGGCGGGGGTGGAGGGGGGGGTGTAGGGGGGGACGTAAGAATGTTAAGTTCCTGACGGAACGCCTTGGGGATAACGAGATATAAGAGAAACTGCATGTATACGTTACCCCTAAGAAACTTCTGGCTTGTGCGTCTCTCATCGCTCGTAGCGGCTGCTACGGCAGCGGAAGTTTGTTAGCTGTGCGTGGTGGTTGTAGAGTGGGTGGTGCCTAACGGGGTGACCTATTTTTTAAGTACGGTGTGTGTGGTCCTCGTTCCGAGACAGGGCGCGCCAGCTGACGGATGACCCTTCCTACCCCTATATCGACTAAGTTTGAGATATAAGGAAGGCTCTCAGCGGCTCGATTCGCGCCGCCTGTTGGGACTACTGAAAAGTGACGTGCCTCCCCTCCTGGAGTGGGAAACGCAGCTCATCTACTGCGCCCTGCGGTCTCCCCCTCTCTAAGGTTTTAAAATGGAGCACGATTCATGTATCAAATTACCCATGAAGGAGGATTATATATGAAAAATGTTTTGTTGCTTGACTTGTATTAGTTTTGTTGCTAAATACACTTGGTATACTATGAAGTAAAAATGATTTTGTATAAAAAATGGCCAATTTGTGTGTCAGGTGCCGACCCCATTATCCCCCAAGGGTGGCCGCCTTATCTCCCAAGGGCGGCCCCTTTATCAATCATGGGTCCACCTGTCTGTTTCGGCAAATTTTTATAAACTTAGAAAATTCATATAAAATCAACCGTAAGTCCGTAGAAGTTGTGTCACCCGACATTTTAAAGGTAATTTAGTCTACTTTCATATAAAAATACTTTCAACTCTTGACAATAAACCTAAGTTAGTCAAAAATACAAAATACTATTTATTGTCCAAAATGTTAAGTTTCGTTTTAACGTAAAACTTGTATTTTATCTTTTCATTTTGAGTCGGGCATTTCTAGTCGCTGTATCTTTGAAAATTAGTGTATTTAACTTTTCAAAAATATTAAACTTGGTTAATTTTTGAAGTGAGGAGGAAAATAATTCGTCTTCAAACAAAACCAAACTAAGTATACATTGTTGTATCTAATATACAAAACAACGACAAGTACTTTTATGTGTTATGCTAAATGATTAAGTGTGTTTTCATGTGTCTTAATTTTGTTAATAGATGTTATTAAGTGATCATTGTTATTTGTAACTGAGTTACTTATATATCTAAACACATGTGACATGTACATTACTTGTTTGTCACTAGTTTTCCAGATTATGCTTAAATAGAACTTATGTTATATTTCTTGCATTAAGATTGCGAAATTGTTCTTGCATTTCATATAGATAAAGATCACTTTGTTTGCAAATGTTACATCAACATCTTGTAAATCTTATTAAACATAATAAATCACTTAGGATTGAGAGCTACGTAAGCTTGTCTAATCTATTGAAAAAGATCGTCTTGCACGATTATTGTGTTATTAGTTCAAGTAGTAAATAGTATCACCATAACTATTGAACACCTTCATTTAATCAAAGATTTAAACAAGATCTCGAAATCATGTCATAATACTAACTTGATTTAATATGGGTTAAACAAGATAAACGATCATTTTAATACATTAGCATTTAAGTAAAAGAAAATGTATTTTTTTATCTTAGCACGTGTTTACGTTGGTCTAACTCACAATCATATAACTAATAAATCTTTGAATTAAAATAAACCTAAGATTTGTCGCAAATCCTAAAATTGAAAGCTTAACTTTCTTGGTAGGAAAAACTCTTTCTTTTGTAATGAGATTTTGGTATAAAACTTCACATTACCATTCATCAGAAGTTAAAACATTTACTCTAGTCAAATAATTGAAATTATTATATAAACGTGTAATTGTTTTCAAAAGTTGTTTGTAATGCTTAAAAATGGTTAGGTGAGTTTTATACACTTTAAATGTCAAAACTATGCATATTATGCATATTACTCAATGATTTTTTCACACTTAATACTAATCTTAGGTTTAATGGAACACATTATGAAAATCTTATTTTCTTTTAAATAAGTGTTGTGAGAGTCAAGAAAGATTTCGAGTATATATCGATTCATTATAATATCATCATGAATCTAACTGATAAGTTTTTGAGTACGGACATAAAATCAGATTCTTATTTGTTTAGTTTCAAGACTCTAGCAAAATATAACAAAAGATATTATCTTGAATCTACATACTCAATCACACTCGATTGATATAAAAATAATGACATCATTTTCAAGACGAAAAGAATATGCATCGGATCATAACTCACACTTGTGTTAATGTTGTCATATTAAGTCTACTTGCCAAATGATTGTGTTCCAAATATTAGACTAATATGGTTAATAGATGCATAAAATACAAAACAAAATAGGATTGACGACTTGAATGTTTCGACCAAAATATTCAAGCAATTTACATTGCAATGCAATTGGTAAATATGTCATTTTCGAAAAACCAAACATGAGCAAACTAAAAACATATGTAAACTTTGCTCATACAACTTAAAAGCACAACTCAAAGCTCAAATTCACACTTGGCTAAATTCTGAGATAAGAATAATACTCTTTTTCATTCACCTAGGATAACATGATGTTTTGGGAAACATTATGTCTAAGGAATTCATGCACTTATCATGTCGCATTAAACCACGTTTTAAAAACATAAAAGTTTCGTTATAGCTCTTAATACGTAAGGCTTGATCATACTTTCGTGACACGCCTCAAGCTATTTATAACCTTGAGGATATATATGACTAGACTATAGACTCGCGGGTTTCGCGGGTTGTAGTTAAAAATGATCATATTAAAAGAGTAGTTAAACAAAAAAGATATGTTGAAAAATCTAACATCTCAATCAATTTAATTTTTAGACCTGTATAATTCAGAGATGACTATAGCTAAATGTGAAAAATAAAAAGTACATCTTTAACTATACGAGTTAAAAAATAATTAATTATTTCGGAAATATGTAAATAAAAATGTGATTATATATTTATTGCCCACGGTGCATCTACTACAAAAGCTCATTCTCTCCGTTGGATCAGTAAAACTAAATCATGACCACTGAAATTCATTAATTATCCATACTAACAAACTAGAGGAAAATGTGGACATTTTTAAACAATACTTTAATTCTTTACGTATATTAGATAAAGTCAAACAAATATCTATCTTATCCTTTCATTTTCAACTTTTGAAACCTACATTGTGGCGCCTAACTTTTTACCATGCACAAGGCTTATAAATGGAAGTCACAATCTCACGTTTATTTCATTCTTTCACGGTTACTATCATAACAGAATACAAGACCTTTTCCCTAAACCAAAATGGAGGTATGAATCGAATTCTTTCTTCTTCATCCATTATAGATCAAAGTAGTAATTCAATGTACTAACTTTAACATTTCATTATCTGTATTGATGACTATGAACGTAGAAATCAAGGTAAAGTTATGTTACAACATCTCACCGTCATATGAGCAACAAGCTGGGAACAATAATGTCGATCTTCATAATCATGAGGTAACACTCCTTTCTACATTTTTTGGTTTGTTTGATATTTATGTTTATTCGTATCAAGGTATAATGTTGTTTTTCGTCTTTTAGCAACAACATGAAGACAATGTGAAACTTGACACCCAACCATCCGTTGGTTGATGAGATGATTCGCGAATCAAAGAAAATGAAAAGGGAGGCAAATTTGTACACATGGAAATGGAACAATGTTATTGAAATTGAAAGTTCAGACGATGAGGGCATTTTCGATGGGCATAATAATACTCTTGATGATACTTTCAATGATGTTTTGTCGATGTCCAATATTAAGAGGAAGAAAAGAAACCAAGTTTCCATGTTTAGCTGCAACAAAATTTGCCGTTTGATTGACGAAGATAATGAAGAGGAAGATGATATTTTTGGTTGATCAATAATTAGTTGCTTTTCAGTGGTTGAATGTCTTTTTCACTTACTTTTGTTTAGGATTTTTCTTAATGCTTAATCGATTAAACCATAAGTAGAAGTCCTTATGGTATTAGTTTTTTAGTGAATACATGTTATTTGGGTCACTTATGTTTAAATGCAATTATGGTTACTTATAGTTGTGAAGTGATTGTTAAAATATATGATTGACTAAACGTTACCATGCATCATTCTTTAACCCTTACAAGGTTAAAAGGTACTTCAATGTCTACACATAATGATGATTAGGTAAAAGACATTAGAACATTGAAAACCACCAAAGGCCTCTTGGCCTAGCGGTATGTGAGTGGCCCTTCAACCTAAAGGTTGCGGGTTCAAGTCTCGTTGGAGACATGTGAGATAGAATTTGTAAGATAGGTGGTATAGGTTATAAAAAGTTGCCGATCTAAAAAAAACATTGAAAACCAAACGAGCATCACTGTTTAACCATGAGAAGGTTAAAAGGTAGTTCATGGTTAAAATGTAGTTATCATGCATCATTCATGTAGCTTAGGTTTCCTTTCAATGATCAAACAATAAAATGACCAATTAAATTAGTATTATTCTATTATTGATTATGTATTATGATATTTACAGTAGGATACTTATATACTATTAAAGTATGAGCAACAATGATCTACCATAATTATATATTTATTTCCCATGGTGCATCTACTACAAAAGCTCATTCACTCCGTTGGATCAGTAAAACTAACTCATGACCACTGAAATTCATTAATTATCCATACTAACAAACTAGACGAAAATGTAGACATTTTTAAACAATACTTTAATTCTTTACGTATATTAGATAAAGTCAAACAAATATCTATCTTATCCTTTCATTTTCAACTTTTGAAACCTACATTGTGGCGCCTAACTTTTTACCATGCACAAGGCTTATAAATGGAAGTCACAATCTCACGTACATTTCATTCTTTCACGGTTACTATCTTAACAGAATACAAGACCTTTTCCCTAAACCAAAATAGAGGTATGAATCGAATTCTTTCTTCTTCATCCATTATAGATCAAAGGTTTATTTTATAAAATATCACACAAGGGAAGTTTATAAAAAAAAATTCAAAATTATTGAATCGTTATACCTGGACAACGCACGGGTATTGTACTAGTTACAATTATAGAAGAACATTTCTAACTGATTTCACTTTTGTAGTAGTTGAGGATTAAAATGGATTGTGCAAGTAATTGCTCCCAAATTAATAGCTACTATGTTTGGCATCTAAGATTATAAAGAGATTGTGATTATTTTTTGAAAAAAATAAGCTAATTAAATTTATAGCTTCGTTTGGCAGATTAACTTATAAGAGATTATAAAAAAAATCTTTCAAAATTTCCTAAAATCAAATGCTAATTCATGTAGCTTATAATAATTATCTCTTTTCATAATTTTCATCTCTATCTCCATCTACAGCTCCATCTCTAGTTCCAACAACAGTTATTTTTGCTAAACATACAATCAGCATGCCGTAATCAAAATTCGTTTACTGCATGTATTAGTTCATGTAGAGGATTATAAGATATATTAGTTGCAGTTATACACAAAAATATTAGTTGTGCAACATTAAATGCAAGAGTAATCTAAATGTAACCTGTTTACACAACCATTAGAAAATTTTATTTAAGGGCACATGCTCTATCAACTATTTGATTCCTCGTCTCCTTAGCTTGTCCATGTAACCTACCACTCGGCTATAACTGATGAACAATCATTTCTGCTGTATCTACCCGTCTACCCAGAATAGTAGGCAAATTCCCATTTTTTATTTTCTTCTACTGTAGTTAAGACTCAAGTTTAGGCAGAATTTGCTATGTTTTACTTGTGTTTTAGTTAGGTTATAGAGGTAGGGAACTATGAACCAAGATGTTCTAGTTATACTTTGTTTTTGTTTTGATCGTGTGATATGTGACCAAGATGTCAACAAAACTTGCATACTTTACAGGTTTAATCTTAAAGGGTTTCAGGTTTTAATGTTGATCCCCGCAGTAGAAAGTAAGTCACTAATTACCTAACTGGACCAGTCGAAAAAAGGAAATGATCGACTCGAAAAGATGTACAACTTTAATATCGTAGAAACTCCATGATTTAAACATAGAGATGGGAAGTTATGATGAGGCTTAGAAAACAAAGAATACCTGGAGAATGTGAAAACGAGAACATATTTAAGATTTCCAAGCTGCACAGGGTGACCTCCACAAAGCCTGCGTGTTTGCAGTCACATTTGCAGAAAGATGTTATAAAAGTTTAGGATACAACAATATTTGTATCTTGTGCACCTCAAAATATCAAAAGCAAACATCAAATAACAAATCACATCTATGATACAGTTCCATGCTTTATTCATGCAATAAATATTGTAGCAAAAGATCATGCTATAGTCAGCTTGTAGAACTAATCTCCCAACACATGTGATTAGAGGTGCATGCCAAAAAAACATCATGGATGATCATCTCAAATTGAGATATAATAGCTTCAGTAAAACATTTCCTAGCCAAATAAACCACCTGTTGTAATTCTGCTTGTCGCAGCTCCTTCCGATGCTGCTTCTCTAATGGGTCATGATTTTTCAGCACCCTCCGTGTACGCCTGAAGCAAATGAACAAAAATCATGAAAGAAAGAAAATACAATCTTAACATTCTAAGACATAATTTCATTTATTTATCAAAATTCTGACATTTATAGTTGAGATACCTATCCTGAGCAGGAAAAGTTGGCATGAAATCTTTAGACTTAGGAAGACGAACTTCACGAAACCACTCTTGGTAAAGAGCTACATCAGTTGCACATATTCCAGAACTGCTTTAAAAAATGTCACGTCATTATCAACAAATAACAAGTAGTAGTGAATTTCGCATCAACATGCTTGTACATTTATGTAGTTGTCAAAAAATTAATAGCTATTTTGTGAAAACCCCCTTATTGATATGATTTTATAGTGTTACATGAACATATTAGAAATCATAAAACCCTAATGGACCCAACTCACAAACCGGGCTTGGGCCATTTTATCCACTAATACTCCCTCGCAGTTCGAGCGGCGAAATCGCGAAAGCTCGGACTGGAGAAGTAAACTAGAAAAGAAAAAAAACCATTAACGGAATAAAAGCGGAATAAAAGCATAACTTGTTGATGAAAGCTCGGACTAATCTTCAAGCAGCAACAAAATCAATGCGTCGCATACGAACATAATTAGATGTTGAAGAAATCCGCCAACATGCAGAGACAAATCTTTAAACGAACTGATAAACAAAGATAAAACAAAGATTTTTTTTAGACGTGATAACCCAAAGTATCCCGAAACATAAAGGATAGCCCAAAGTATACTAACAATCGTGTGGATTTGTGACCTAACACAAATCACCAACACAAGTAAAAATAAAAAGACGATTGTGTGGATCTGTGACCTAGCACAAATCACCAACTCAAATAAAAATAAACAAACAAACAATAAACAACTATTTTTTTAAATTTAAAAACATAATAATAAAATCCACCATCAGTAT